>JAJJWW010005684.1:0-251088 GCA_023531295.1 Papaver armeniacum | reverse complement strand
TTCCTCGATTAACAAAATACGGGTATGTATGTGATTTCTTTTTGCATTATATTTGTTTATATAATTGAAATATCACAGTTGTGCGTAAGTTCAATCAATTGTGAATCAACCTTTGTGGTGTGTTTCACAACAAATTAACACAAAATTGGTAACAAGAAATCGCGATTGAATCAGCCCAGAGGAAGAAGAAAGTACATTTCATTCCATTCATGGTAGTAAATATGATTCTTACATTTATTGGGTGGTCCTTGTCTAAAGGCTCGATCTGAACACGTCTGACAATCCTAGCAGTCTAAAAGGTGAAGATAATGATCTTCCATCAGGAATGACTATTACACCCAAAACTATCTCTCTTGGCGACTTCTAATGCAAAATGATGAGAATAAGCAAAACAAAGGGACTTAGACAAATGACAATACCTCCCCAGGTGAGACAACCCTTTGTCCTCAAGGGTTGAAATATGTGAGAAAATGAGGCTGTAATGTTGGCGAGCATCCTCCCATGTAGCTTCTTGATGCGAGGCATTGGACAGGTGAATGAGCAGGCTGATGAGCAGTGGTCTCCTCTCGGAAATGTCCCTTGAATCCAAAAGCACCGATAGGTGTAACTACTACATGACCTACATGATCCACTAATGGCAGAGAGGAGAAGGAATGTGATGAGAACCAATCCTCTTCTTCAACTAAGAGGCGTGAAAGGCGGAGGTGGATGCGTGCCTCGAGAGGAGGTTGCAACTTATAAGCTACAGAACCTATCTTCGGATGATGGGAAAGGCCCATAATATTTCTATGAGCTTGAAATTCTTGCCGAAGCAGCGAGAGGTTTGTCTATATGGATGGAGTTTGAGATATGCACGGTCACCCACTTCAGATACTACTGTCGGATCGTTTCAGGCAAAGAACTTCAGTGCATTCTTGAGCTTTGGATAACATATTTTTGAGAAACTGCTACATCTCACTTCTTTGGTTCAAATATTTCTACACTTGAAGCTACTAAAAGTGCACTGAGAAGGAAATGCTAAATGAGGGCTTCATACCTTCATATATAGCTTTGAAAGGAGACATTTTGATGCTTGTGTGGAAGGCTACTGTTGTACCACCATTAAGTCACTCAACCAACTTGCCCATATGTCAGGTTGATGACTTTGTCATGCACCTCGAAATAATTCTCAAGACAGGCATTGACTCTCTTAGATACGGCCATCTATACGAGGATGGTAGCGGTCTTTGAGTTTCGGTTGTGCACCCAAATTCTTGAATAAGTCCTGCCAAAAGTTACTTGTAAAAACCTTGTCCTGTTAGAAACTATTGAAGTTGGTAGGCCATGGAGTCTGAATATATTATGCATGAAGGCCTTTGCCCTTTGGAGAAGAAGTTGTATAAGGATGTTGCGTGGAATGAAATGGTTGTACTTAGTGAGCCTATCTACCACTGCAAAATGACATCCTTTACTGTCCTTTTGGGAAGACCTTCATAATCCATGTTAATGTGTTGCCATGCACGATCAGGTATTGGGAGAGGCTATAGCAAGCGGCGAGTAATGTGTGCTCCTCTTTGTTTCTTTGTATGCATCACAAAAGGAGGAGAAATTATCTTGTTTCATGTTAGGCCAAAAAAAAATGAGTTTTGGCCCACGTGTAAGTGGCTTGTATGCGAGTAGCCTGTAATTGAAGCATGGAGAAGGCGGAGAATGGATTCCACTGACACGGTTGCTTCTCCAATATACATCATGGATTTGTATCTTAAAAATTTCATCTTGGTAAGTGTTGGGCAGATGGAGAGAGAGAAGCGAGATGAGCAATAAGTTGTTGAGCTTTTGGATCATGTGTATAGGCTGGAGATGACTTCTTAGGACCCGTGCATAGGCTTTGAGAGTGTGGGGGTGAGTAGATTTCTCAGGTTGTAGGATGAGGCCTTCTTGATAGAGCATCAGCAACTGCTGTTCTCCGCTCCACGCTTCTTGTCTTGAATATCATAATCAAACCCCGATAATACTTCATCAGCCATTTTGTTGAAGTCAGTGTGTCTTTTGCTCAAAAGTATTTAATGCTCTCATGATCGATCTTGATGGTAGTGGTAGCCTTGCAAGTAATGTCTCCACTTAGTAAGCGGTAACCAAGCGCAATTAACTCTTTTTTCATATGTAGATAAACACTCTTTCTCTAGGCCCCAAGGCTTCTTTGAAGTAAGAAATTGGTTTATTCTCTGTGTCAAGGCGGCTCGATACCGGTGTCACAAGCATCATCTCCCAAGACAAGTGGCTTTGAAAAATGCAGTAAGGCGATCTTTGGAGTTGTAGTCATGGCTTTCTTGAGTGCATTAAAGGCTTGTGTAGCACTAGGTCAATAGAAGGAGTCCTTTAAGGCAAATGGGTAAGTGGCTTACTTATCAATCCGTAGTGTCGACAATTTCATGTAATACCATGTGATATTTCTTTGGAAGAAACAGTGGTCATTGCGGAGGCGTTAGCTGGATCAGCTACCACTCCTTGTCTTGAGTACTTGATGTGTCCCAAATACTCAAATTCAGATTGGGCAAAACGGCATTTAAATATTTTAGCAAATAATTGGTGAAGGTCTCGAGAAAAAAAGTCATTTGTAAATGCTTGGCATGAGTTTATATCGGAGCCGTAAACAAGAATATCATCAAAGAACACTAAGATGGTGTCTCGAGATAGGGTTTGAAAATGTCATTCATTAAAACTTGGAATGTTGGGGGCATTGGTTAGGCCAAAAGGCATGGCGGTGAATTCATAGTAGCCTTGGTGGGTTAAAAGCTGTCTTGTAAGTGTCATCTGCATTGTGACGTTTGGTGAGTACCACAGCAGCAAAGTCGATTCTAGTAAAGACACAAGAGCCATGTAATTCATCTAAAAGTTCATCAATCACAGGAATGTGGAACTTATCTTTTATAGTGATGTTGTTGAGCTTTCTGTAATCCACACAAAATCTCCAGTTGTTGTCTTTCTTCTTAAATAGAAGAATTGGAGAAGCAAATGGACTATGACTAGGTTAAATGACACCATTGTGTAACATTTCTTGTTGTTTTGTAATGATTTATGCACATAAGGACACTTATATGGTCTGGTTTATTGAGGCGGAATTTGGTTGAAGGGAATCCATTGATCCAGTCTCATGAGGTGGGGCTGAGTAGGTTCGGGAAAGAACATCTTGAAAGTCTGAAGAACTTGGAAGATGATAGGATAAATAGGTGGGGATGGGGTTTTTTGGGAGTTCTGAGCACTGGTGAAAAAATATGCCATGAGTATTCTTGAAAAGCTGTTTCTCCTTTGGACCAATCTTCCTTAATCTGAGGTGGTGAGGAGCTCCAACGATATAGCTGTTGTCCTTTGTACATAATGAAAATACTTAAGTTAGCAAGATAAAAAATAATATCACCCAAACCTCCAGGCCAATCTTCTCCAGAACTATGTCTAACCACCCTAGTGCAAGTAACCTCAAGTTTTTCGGTGGAAAGAATGATTCTGCATTTGCCAATGAAAGAGTTGCCAATTCCAGTACTTGTAGTCTTTTCACCATTAGCAACAGTAATTGACTGGTTGGCAGTTGGAGTGATAGAACAACCAAGAGAGAACTAAACCGGTCAGCCAAAGCGCAGGAAATCTTGCACATGTCAATAAAGGCGAGATAATTGAAAGAGGCGAGGGTACCCAAATATACCTCAAGCTAAAACTTTTCCTACCTATAAGTCCTTTCTCCGAAAGTGATTGTCTATGGACTGAGTCGAGACAATGCAACTAATCGTTTCACACTTCGTGTGATCGTTTATGGATGTGAGATCGAGACAATACAACAACGAAGTATGTTTACTTGATATAAAGGTTCGGACTTAACCAAACACAATAGGATTGCTTATCAAGTAAATAGGAATTAACGTTTTTGTGATTTACTTTAATTATAATAAAACAATTATAATGCGGAAAATAAAAGTAAATGACACAGACAAGATTTTGTTAACGAGGAAACCGCAAATGCAGAAAAACCCGGGACCTTGTCCAGTGAATACTCTCGGGATTAAGCCGCTACACAAAATTACACCTAACCGTATAGTTGAGACCAAGTAACTAACCCTATAGTTCACTTAGTTCCGTATGTATTCCTACGCCTCCCACTTGTGAATAAGTCATGTACTTGGAACAATTCCTTTGGTTCGTATTCCAAACGATAAAGGAACAACAAATCTGTTTTGGTATCAACTCTATTCAACCAAGTGATATGAGTCGGACAAAGGCTCTTCATTTATCTTAACATAAACTCCTTCGTCGGGTCCTTAGATCTATCTTATGTTCAATCACCCAAAGGTAATCGTTTAAGATTAAGCCAATCAATACCTTTAATCACAAGGAAATGTATTGATGCCGATCTACTCAATTAATCAATCCAATCTACCACAAGGATAAACCGATTATTAATTGGATCCTCTTTTACCGAAACAAGTATTGTGCACACCAATTATTATAAAACCCAAGTCGATCTTCAATATCTTCTTTGTCTTCAAATCTTCTTAAATCTTCAATAAAAACATGCACACAATCACTTGAATCTCTTGTGATCAATCACGCACGCGAGCGGAGTTTGTTAACAATGGATTATCACAAGATCGTCTTTAGAACTAACAACAGTCTAAAGATCCATGTCGAAACTCCGAACTAGTTTGAGTGAATCTTATATCAGAAGAGAAGATTCTCAAGAATAAACAAACTAGGTGCAATCAGATTTCAACCACCGTTAGTCAATCAAATCAATCGAAAACAAAGATAAACCGCAATTATCTAGTTTCCCACCAACGGGTCGCGCTAGAGCTTCTTAATCCCAAAGAAGACTTTAAATTGAGCGGTCTGTAAGAGATTTCGCCTAATTAGGTTACTCTCCTCTCGAATAGGCGGCTACACCATTAACAACAACAAAGAGTAAATTTGAAGGATTAGTTTGCTAGAAAGGAAACTTCGTGTATTTATAGACAAGGAAGTTTGGACACCAAGGAATTTCCAAAACCGAAAATATTCTCAAGATATTCATAAAAGCACAGATTCGGTTTTCATAATTCCTGGAAATGCTTTGTCCAAAAATAACGATCGAAATCTCTCGGAAAATCTAATTAGTAAATGCACATTACTAATTTTGTAATTTCCCTACAAAATGAAATTAATAACCTTAATTAAAAGATTCTTAACTTACTTATGTTTCGATCCTGGATTCTCTTCCCTTAGCCGTTAAGGAATATCTTTGAACAATTATAGAAATAAACATTCACAACACGTGTTCAAAGTTTGTCGACATCTTAACTTTGTAAGTTCTCTTTCACACTTACAACCTTGAAACCGATTTGCCACACTTCCAAACAAGTTTAGAATTGGTTCATCTGACTTTCAAGAACTATGTGATTGATCAAACCAACATTCAATCACAATCATGGGTTTACGGTTCTACCAAAACAAGTTTCGGTTCTACCTCCATGTGAGTACTGTGCATAGTCACACTAGCTTCCCAAAAGTTCGGTTGACTAGGTACTAGGATCGGTTCCCCCACATATATATGGTATCTAACTTATATGTGTTGCACATGTCCATAGGATCGGTTCCCCTTTCTGCTATAAACCTTGATGCACCCCATACAAGGATCGGTTCCCTTTGATGTACTGCACCCCTTACTAGGATCGGTTCCCTTTCCCTTACTAGGATCGGTTCCCTTTCCCTTACAAGGCAGACATACAAAATCCGATCATACCACAGGTGATTACTTAAGATCGGTTTTACTAATAAAAGTTATACCAATACATAAGTCGGGCCTTTGTGAACAAATCTACCAAGAACACAACAAGTTGTGAGCGGTTATACTCTATCACACATATTGGTTGTTCATAAGATATGCAATGAATAACAAAACCAATAACACCTGGCAATTTCCTTTTCGGTTCACAAACAAGTTTATGAACTTACTTCCTTAGAACACATGTAAACATTGTTCCCTAGGATGAAATCCTCACCTCATACCCATACATAATCACAATAGCATTCAAATGATTATGGCGATGTCTTATCAAATTTTAATACTATGTCTATCTAGAGTTCAAATATGCTTTGCAGTTATGTTTTCAATATGCACGACTTGAAAGATATGTTAGGGAATGAAACAGTTCAAGTCAAATATCACTAACCTCAAGTGGAAGGATGATTGTTGTCGTTGTAGCTCCTTGCTTCTTCACATCTTCAAGTCTTCGCAATACTTGTAATTTCTCATATCCTAATACTTTCAAGCTAACCTATACAAGTTTAACTCTAGTACATAATCAAGCGACTCTTAACATGAGTTTTGATTCACTAAAATATGACAACCAAACTTGATATACCAACGCTTGGTGGGTTCAACCCCATGCTCTAACAATCTCCCCTTTGTCAATTTTAGTGACAAAACTCTTACATCATATGGATAAACAAATTACAATAATTCATTACAATCCGATTGATTCCGATTTAACATCACAGTGAAACGCTTATTCAATCCTTGAAAATTTCGATGTTGACATTATAATAACAAAGCTATTACTCCCCTAAGGAAGATAGGTAGATATTCAATCCGCACATCTTTGTTATACCAATCATATGACATGTTACTCCCCTTAGTCATGCTTTCACTCTTTCGTTAGATAAAAACATTCAAGTACCAATGTTCTTTTCCCTAAGCGATGCCAATCAATATAAATATAAATGCAGCATCACCTGTTTACTCCATATATTTCTCCCCTTTTTGTCACAAAAATGACAAAGAAACGAAAAAATAAAGGACAACACGAAAAGAATCTTACAAATCTCTTGAAATTTATTTTGAATGTTAGTATATCAACATTTTTCGCACATTGACATAATAAAATACCACACAAATTTTAAAAACTTCAGTTAGGCACGAGGGTTCCACACATCATGTTCTACGATAAATATCAATATCAAAACCACACATCATGTTACGAACTATCAAGTAGTACTTATTTTTTTGATATGTTACCAAGGAAACAATTGTCCGAAACAATTTTTACAATTTAGTTTAGCAAACTAAAAACAACTAAGCATATTAGTCCCTTTGCTAAACCGATTGTTCAAAAACAACCGCTTAATTCGATAAGACCAAAATAAAGATAAACTCCATTTTTCTCATCAGGTTCTAATTATCCATAAACTTAGACCTTTCAATTTTAAACAAGACAAGTACTAGGTTAGTTAACTAGCATTTCTTGTTTAGACATTCGATTAGACTTGAATAACCGAAACCTCACTTCGATAAGTCTAACTAAGATCAAAATTAACTTAGTTTCTTATCCGGAATCGAATTGGACTAAACAACTCATCCCGTACACATATTATTTCGTTAAGCCATAAATAATTCATACAAACCAAAATAAATCAACTTGCATAATTATTCACCTCAACCGGAAGCAATTGAAACAACATAGACATTATAAGCACCGTGCAATTGCACCGTAATTTTGTAAGCCTAAACGATTGATACCATACAAAAGCAAGATAACAATAGTTTTTCTTAACCGGAACCAATTGAATCACATACACACATCAATTGTACAGAAATTTTGTAAGCCTAAACAATTGATACCACACAATAAAGCAAGATAACAATAGTTTTTTTCTTAACCGGAACCAATTGAAACACACATCATGGAATAAATATCAATTGAACCGAAATTTTGTTAAGCAAAAGCAACAAATATTTATAATATAAACTCAGGCTTTTCTTAAACAGGAAAACAATTAACTAACAAGATTGTTACCTCAAATTTCGCATCCACTTCTCCAATATGATTGCATCTTCGTCCAGGGAGAATTGATATCGAAATATCACCACATTGTCATCCTTATGCGTGAACAAAATAATAACAACACACCTCAACCTTTACCAGAGAAAGGTTGAAAACCGGTTTTAACAATTGCAAGCAAAAGTTGAAAACCGTCGAAACACATATGCTTTTATGCTAAACCAAAACCGATTCAACATATTGTGACTTTTTCACATATTGTTTATATCAGAACCCCTCATAATCCTTTGATAAAGCTTACCTACTAGGGCTAGAACTTAATCCCGTTAAATCAAAAAGTCACCCAAACCATGAGGGTTCACAATATATGAGATCGAATATTAAGGTAGTAAAACTGAAATCAAACATCCCATAAAATATTTTTTGGCTCTTTTTAACCACAAAAGCAAGAGCTACACATATATGATCAGTATATATCAACATCATCAACTCAAAATTACCGTTTCTATCAAAAGCTCAAAAATAGATAGAGAAGGTATGAGTATAGAAGAAAATAAATCTCCTAAAGATGTTAATTAGTCATTTAATAATCGAGAGATCATGTGCTCGGTTTTTCATGTGCTTCCTCACCTTTCAAAGATTGAGCACCAAGGTGAGCATGCACATTCTAACACAACTAGGTTGTGTTTAGTTGATCCTTGTCTTGTTCGTCACGAGTGACTAAGACTGAATCATCATTCTTGACCTCTTGCTTGGTTTGTTTTCTCTTGTTCCATCTCTTGTTTTTCTTTTTTGACTTGTGATGAAGAGTGTCATTATCACAATCTTTACTAGTACAAGAAATTTCGGACACAATGTCTTTCTTTAGCCTTTCAAGAAGACTCTTGTAATTATTGTCGCCAACAATTAACGGTTTGAGAGTCATTCTTGTGACTAACTTTTGGTCCCTTCTTGGCTATGGAGGACTTAGGGACCCATTTAGAGTTGGGTTTCACGGGAGCAGCTTTCTCCTTCATGATACCATTAGGATCATTGTCCTTTTGTATATTTTGCGAAGCACCTTTTCTCCAATTTAGAACATCAGATCTTGTCTTTGTATTTGAAACGTCATCTCTCTTTCTATAATTGGGTATTTTATGAGATGACCTTGTCGAGTGATATGCACAATTTGAACTATCATTATAATAATTCTTTAGCCTAAACTTAGGACAATAACAATCTGAGTTCTTATGAGGAGAAAACTTAGCCAATTCGTTTGATACAAAAGAAAGTGCACCTTTCATCTTACGAACTTTGCATCCTCATTGCAAGTGTCTTTTATTACCACAATAATAACAATGCTTAGTATAAATATACGAAGTATGAGTTTTAGTGTTACCTTCTTATGGATCCTCTTGCATTGAAGCTCGATGAGTGTTTTTCTTCTCCTTCTTAGCGAAGTGTTCTCTTTGATTCTTCTTTGGTTGAACACTATTCTTAGGCTTGACAGACTTTTCTTCTTTACAAGAAATAGGAGCAACTTTGTCATCAGTAGAAGCCTCTGATTGAGAAGAATTTTTAGCTTTAACAAATTTTACCTCTTTGCTAATATTTGAAGCATCTATTCCTTTATATCCCAATCCTCGTGTATCATGATGATTTCTACTTGCTTCTAACGTTGAGGTTAACTTGTTTGAGCTTTCATTGGATTTTTTTAGTTCCAAATTTTCTTCTTCCAACGTCTTGATTTTATCAAGAGTAATCGGGCTAGATCAGGCCTCAAGGCGTTTTTATCGTGATAGATATACACCTTCTTTCTCTTCAAAACTCTTTTGTTGAGAGTTAATCCATGCATCGATTCAACAAGTTTTTCTTCCAACAAGTGAATTTTTTCAAGAGCAACATCACACTTTTCTCTAACAATTTTTTTTGAGAGAGACTAGCACGCTTTTTCTTCAAGACCACATGTACTTGTCGAGAATTAAACATAGCTTCGATTGACACGTTTCTTTTCCTAGACAAAACGGTTCTCTTGAAGATTTTCACATTCTAATTTCTTAGAATTTATATCGTTCGTACGATCTTTAAGATGATAATCAATGGTTTGGTAACCAATATAATATCCTTGAAAAACCTTCTTCAATTTCTTGTTCTCTCGACAAAGAGGAGTCAAAAGACCAACGAAATCTGAAGATCTCAGCTTTTTGATTTTCAAGGTTCCGGCAGTTTAGAGTATTATGAGATATCCTCTTCTACTTCTTGATCAAAATCTGAGTTATCATCATCGAAAATTTCATCTAACCCTTCTTATAGAAGTATTTTCCAGTCGTTTCAAGCTAAAACTTTTCCTACCAATAAGTCTTTTCTCCGAAAGTGATTGTCTATGGACTGAGTCGAGACAATGCAACTAATAGGTTCACACTTCGTGTGATCGTCTATGGATATGAGATCGAGACAATACAACAACGAAGTATGTTTACTTGATACAAAGGATCGGACTTAACCAAACACAATAGGATTGCTTATCAAGTAAATAGGAATTAACGTTTGTGTGATTTACTTTAATTATAATAAAACAATTATAATGCGGAAAATAAAAGTAAATGACACATCAAGATTTTGTTAACGAGGAAACTGCAAATACAAAAAAAAAACCCGGGACCTTGTCCAGAATTGAATACTCTCGGGATTAAGCCACTACACAAAATTACACCTAACTTCGTATAGTTGAGACCAAGTAACTAACCCTACGATTCACTTATTTTAAATCTGTATTCCCATGCCTCCAACTTGTGAATAAGTCACGTACTTGGAACAATTCCTTTGGTTTGTATTCCAAACAGTAAAGAAACAACAAATCTGTTTGGTATCAACTCTATTCAACCAAGTGATATGAGTCGGACAAAGGCTCTTATGTTTATCTTAACATAAACTCCTTCGTCGGGTCCTTAGATCTTTCTTATGTTCAATCACCCAAAGGTAATCGTTTAAGATTAAGCCAATCAATACCTTTAATCCCAAGGAAACGTATTGATGCCGATCTACTCAATTAATCAATCCAATCTACCACAAGGATAAACCGATTATTAATTGGATCCTCTTTTACCGAAACAAGTATTGTGCACACCAAAGATTATAAAACCCAATTCAGATCTTCAATATCTTCTTTGTCTTCAAATTTTCTTAAATCTTCAATAAAAACTGCACACAATCACTTGAATCTCTTGTGATCAATCACGCACGAATCGAGTGCGTTAACATTGGATTATCACAAGATCGTCTTTAGATTTAACAACGAGTCTAAAGATCCACATCGAAACTCGAACTAGTTTAAGTGAGTCTTATATTAGAAGAGAAGATTCTCAAGAATAAACAAACTAGGTGCAATCGATTTCAACCACCGTTAGTCAATCAAATCAATCGAAAACAAAGATAAACCGCAATTATCTAGTTTCCCACCAACGGGTCGCGCTGAAACTTCTCAATCCCAAAGAAGACTTTAAATTGAGCGTACGTAAGATATTTCACCTAATTAGGTTACTCACCTCTCCGAATGACGGCTACACCAATAACAACAACAAAGAGTAAATGTTTTATACGAAGGATTAGTTTGCTAGAAAGGAAAACTTCGTGTATTTATAGACAAGGAAGTTTGGACACCAAGGAATTTCCAAAACCGAAAATATTCTCAAGATATTCATAAAAGCACACATTCGGTTTTCATAATTCCTGGAAATGCTCTGTTTATGGGTGAAAACTATTCCTGCCGGGTTTGGTAATTTGGGGTGTGTGGATGAGGAATGAATCTAAACCCTAAACAAATGCAACTGCCTTGCGGTGAGTGCTTGTAGATTCGGAAATCAATATGTGCAAGTCCGGCCTAAACCAAGAAATGGCCGTTCCCAGGACTTGTTTGATCATAAAGTGAAGGAGATGGGGTTGATCTTAGGGTGGGAAGCGAAGAAGGTGTTGAGATTGTGAATGTGTTGGCTTGCTTATGACTTGAAAACAAAAAGAACCGGCTTACAAGATGCAAGCTATCGATTCGGTGTTTTGTATTAACACTTGGTTTACATTTTTGTCTTGACTTGCTCTTGTTGGTGGAAACAGGGAGGAGAACCTATTTATACAAGTCATTGAGCCTTATTCACGTCTCTCGTGGGAAGTGGAGTGATGGAGTAGTGGAGTTGTGTGTCGATGCTACACGATCAATCTTGCCCACTTCTCCTGTCATCGCTAACCGTCCATAACTTCCTAACACGTTCTTGTGATGGCGCGTTGCACGCTGCACGTTGTAAACCGCCAGACCAATACCCAGTATGTATCCCCCCATTTTGTGACATGATTGATGTCTGGAATGTGTGGATCGTGGATCCACGAAAGGTAGCATGTAATGCTGATTTGAATAACTCCGTTATTCGGGAAGTTGATACTTGTGAAGTATCATGTGTATTTTATGCGAGTGCTTGCATCACAGTGTGGTAGAGTGATGGGTGGTGATTACCATGACGCCTCACCGACCAGTTAACTCGACCGGGGTTGTATAACCAAGGCTGGTGAAGTTGGACGGACGAGATGATCTTTGAGACACTCATCTGCGGCCGTTAATGAATTAGGGTTTTGAAGAGGTGCGCAAGCATCACTCTTGACTTAGTCGAAACCAAGCATGGGAAGGTTTTGGAAAGGACCGGCCCAGGGCATGCGTGTAGAAAACATACCGGTGTACACGTCCATATTTCCTTTGTCCCATGAAGGTGCAATCTAGTCCACTCAATTTGATCGGCAAAGAGGAGTGGTAGAGATCGATTTTGTAATAGGAATTTGGTACCGCAAAAAGCCGCGCACCATGCTCACTTCCAGCGAGCGTTCCAAGATGACCTAACTTGGTCAGTCTTGGCCGAAACAAGTATTGTGCACACCAAAGATTATAAAACCCAAGTCAGATCTTCAATATCTTCTTTGTCTTCAAATCTTCTTAAATCTTCAATAAAAACCTGCACACAATCACTTGAATCTCTTGTGATCAATCACGACGAGCAGTGCGTTAACAATGGATTATCACAAGATCGTCTTTAGAACTAACAACAGTCTTAAGATCCCTGTCGAAACTCTGAACTATGTTGAGTGAATCTTATATTAGAAGAGAAGATTCTCAAGAATAAACAAACTAGGTGCAATCAGATTTCAACCACCGTTAGTCAATCAAGTCAATCGAAAACAAAGATAAACCGCAATTATCTAGTTTCCCACCAACGGTCGCGCTAGAGCTTATCAATCCCAAAGAAGACTTTAAATTGAGCGGCCATAAGATTTCACCTAATTAGGTTACTCACCTCTCGAATAGACGGCTACACCGGAACAACAACAAAAGAGTAAATCTTTATTCGAAAGGATTAGTTGCTAGAAAGGCAAACTTCGTGTATTTATAGACAAGGAAGTTTGGACACCAAGGAATTTCCAAAACTGAAAATATTCTCAAGATATTCATATAAGCACACATTCGGTTTCATAATTCCCGGAAATGCTCGTCCAAAATAACGATCGAAATCTCTCGGAAAATCTAATTAGTAAATACACATTACTAATTTTGGAATTTCCTACAAAATGAAATTAATAACCTTAATTAAAAGATTCTTAACTTACTTATGTTTCGATCCCGGGATTCTCTTCCTTAGACGTTAAGGGATATCTTTGAATAATAATAGAAATAAAAATTCACAGCACGTGTTCAAAGTTTGTCGACATTTTAACTTTGTAAGTTCTCTTTCACACTTACAACCTTGAAACCGATTTTGCCACACTTCCAAACAAGTTTAGAAAATTTGTTCATCGACTTTCAAGAACTATGTGATTGATCAAACCAACATTCAATCACAATCATGGGTTTACGAATCTACCAAAACAAGTTTCAGTTCTACCTCCATGTGACTATTGTGCATAGTCACACTAGCTTCCCAAAAGTTCGGTTGACTAGGTACTAGGATCGGTTCCCCACATATATATGGTATCCAACTTATATGTTGCACATGTCCATAGGATCGGTTCCCCTTTAACAATAAACCTTGATGCACCCCATACAAGGATCGGTTCCTTTGATGTCTTTGCACCCCTTACTAGGATCGGTTCCCTTTCCTTACTAGGATCGGTTCCCTTTCCCTTACAATGATCGGTTCCCTTTCCCTTACAAGGTCGACATACAAAATCCGATCATACCATAGGTGATTACTTAAGATCGGTTTTACTAATAAAAGTTATACCAATACATAAGTCGGGCCTTAGTGAATAGTTCTACCAAGAACACAACAAGTTGTGAGCGGTTATACTCTATCACACATATTGGTTGTTCATAAGATATGCAATGAATAACAAAACCAATAACACTGGCAATTTCCTTTTCGGTTCACAAACAAGTTTATGAACTTACTTCCTTAGAACACATGTAAACATTGTTCCCTAGGATGAAATCCTCACCTCATACCCATACATAATCACAATAGCATTCAAATGATTATGGCGATGTCTTATCTACAAAGTTTAATGGTTAATCAATAAACCTCGTATTGTATTCCTTAATACTATGTCTATCTAGAGTTCAAATATGCTTCGCAGTTATGTTTTCAATATGCACGACTTGAAAGATACGTTAGGGAATGAAACAGTTCAAGTCAAATATCACTAACCTCAAGTGGAAGGATGATTGTTGTCGTTGTAGCTCCTTGCTTCTTCACATCTTCAAGTCTTCGCAATACTTGTAATGTATCATATCCTAATACTTTCAAGCTAACCTATACGAAGTTTAACTCTAGTACATAATCAAGCGACTGTTAACATGAGTTTTGATTCATTAAAATATGACAACCAAACTTGATATACCAACGCTTGGTGGGTTCAACCCATGCTCTAACAATCTCCCCCTTTGTCAATGTTAGTAACAAAACTCGTACATCATATGGATAAACAAATTACAATAATTCATTACAATCCGCTTGATTCCCGATTCAACAGAGACAAAGTGAAACTGCTTACATTCAATCCTTGAAAATGTCATTTGTTGACATTATAATAACAAAGCTATTACTCCCCTAAGGAAGATAGGTATATATTCAATCCGCACATCTTTGTTATACCAATCATATGACATGTTACTCCCCCTTAGTCTGTGCTTTCACTCTTTCGTTAGATAAAAACATTCAAGTACCAATGCCAGCATCACCTGTTTACTCCATATATTTCTCCCCCTTTTTGTCACAAAAATGACAAAGAAACTAAGGAAAAAAAAGGACAACACGAAAAGAATCTTACAAATCTCAGAATAGACTTGCAAACCTGTAGAGTTAGGCACGATGGTTCCACACATCATGTTCTGATAACCAATATCAAAACCGAAACTACAAGTAGTCTTATTTTCATATGTTACCAAGGAAACAATTGTCCAAACAATTTTTCCAATTTAGTTTAGCAAACTAAAAACAACTAAGCATATTAGTCCTTTGCTAAACCGATTGTTCAAAAACAACCGCTTAATTCGATAAGACCAAAATAAAGATAAACTCCATTTTTCTCATCAGGTCCATCCATAAACTTAGACCTTTTAATTTTAAACGAGGCAAGTACTAGGTTAGTTAACTAGCATTTCTTGTTTAGACATTCGATTAGACTTGAATAATCGAAACCTCATTCGATAAGTCTAACTAAGATCGAAATTAACTTAGTTTCTTATCCGGAATCGGATTGGACTAAACAACTCATCCTTGTACATATTATTTCGTTAAGACATAAATAATTCATACAAACCAAAATAAATCAACTTCCATAATTATTCACCTCAACCTAAAGCAATTGAAACAACATAGACATTATAAGCACCGCAATTGCACCGTAATTTTGTAAGCCTAAACGATTGATACCATACAAAAGCAATATAACAATAGTTTTTCTTAACCTAACCAATTGAATCACATACACACATCAATTGTACCGAAATTTTGTAAGCCTAAACTATTGATACCACACAATAAAGCAAGATAACAATAGTTTTTCTTAACCTAACCAATTGAAACACACACATCATGGAATAAATATCAATTGAACCGAAATTTTGTTAAGCAAAAAGCAACAAATATTTATAATATAAACTCGAGGCTTTTCTTAAACGGAAAACAATTAACTAACAAGATTGTTACCTCAAATTTCGCATCCACTTCTCCAATATGATTGCATCTTCGTCGGGAGAATTGATATCGAAATATCACCACATTGTCATCCTTATGCGTGAACAAAATAATAACAACACACCTCAACCTTTACCGGAGAAAAGGTTGAAAACCGGACACTAACAATTGCAAGCAAAAAGTTGAAAACCGTCGAAACACATATGCTTTTATGCTAAACCAAAACCGATTCAACATATTGTGACTTTTTCACATATTGTTTCTATCGAGAACCCCTCATAATCCTTTGATAAAGCTTACCTACTAGGGCTAGAACTTAATCCCGTTAAATCAAAAAGTCACCCAAACCATGAGGGTTCACAATATATGAGATCGAATATTAAGGTAGTAAAACTGAAATCAATCATCCCATAAAAGATTTTTTGGCTCCTTTCAACCACAAAAGCAAGAGCTACACATATATGATCGGTATATATCAACATCATCAACTCAAAATTACCGTTTCTATCAAAATCTCAAAAATAGATAGAGAAGGTATGAGTAGAGAAGAAAATAAATCTCCCTAAAGATGTTAATTAGTCATTTAATAATCGAGAGATCATGTGCTCAGTTTTTTCATGTGCTTCCTCACCTTTCAAAGTGCTCATGCACATTCTAACACAACTAGGTTGTGTTTAGTTGATCCTTGTCTTGTTCGTCACGAGTGACTAAGACCGAATCATCATTCTTGACCTCTTGCTTGGTTTGTTTTCTCTTGTTCCATCTCTTGTTTAATTTTTTGACTTGTGATGAAGAGTGTCATTATCACAATATTTACTAGTACAAGAGATTTCAGACACAATGTCTTTCTTTAGTCTTTCAAGAAGACTCTTGTAATTATTGTCACCAACAATTAACAGCTGAGAGTCATTCTTGTGACTAACTTTTGGTCCCTTCTTGTCTATGGAGGACTTAGGGACCCATTTAGAGTTGGGTTTCACAGGAGTAGCTTTATCCTTCATAATACCATTAGGATCATTGTCCTTTTGAATATTTTGCGAAGCACCCTTTCTCCAATTTGGAACATCAGATCTTGTCTTTCTATAATTGGGTATTTTATGAGATGACCTTGTCGAGTGATATGCACAATTTGAACTATCATTATAATAATTCTTTAGCCTAAACTTAGGACAATAACGATCTAAGTTCTTATAAGGAGAAAACTTAGCCAATTCGTTTCATACAAAAGAAAGTGCACCTTGCATCTTACGAACTTTGCATCCCCATTGCAAGTGTCCTTTATTACCACAATAATAACAATGCTTAGTATAAATATATGAAGTATGAGTTTTAGTCTTACCTTTTTGTGGATCCTCTTGCATTGGAGCTCGATGAGTGTTCTTCTTCTTCTTCTTAGCGTAAGTGTTCTCTTTGATTACTTTTCTTTGTTGAACACTATTCTTAGGCTTGACAGACTTTTCTTCTTTAAAAGAAATAGGAGCAACTTTGTCATCAAGTGAAGCCTCGATTGAGAAGAATTTGTAGCTTTAACAAATTTTACCTCTTTGCTAATATTTGAAGCATCTATTCCCTTATAGCCCAATCCTCGTGTATCACGATGATTTCTACTTGCTTCTAACATTGAGGTTAACTTGTTTGAGCTTTCATTGGATTTTTTTAGTTCCAAATTTTCTTCTTCCAACGTCTTGATTTTATCAAGAGCACCGGCTAGATCAGCCTCAAGGCTTTTTTCTCGTGATAGATATACACCTTCTTTCTCTTCAAAACTTTTTGTTGAGAGTTAATCCATGCATCAGATTCAACAAGTTTTTCTTCCAATAAGTGAATTTTTTCAAGAGCAACATCACACTTTTTCTCTAACAATTTTGTTTGAGAGAGACTAGCACTGGCTTTTTCTTCAAGACCCTGTACTTGTCGAGAATTAAACATAGCTTCTGATTTAGCACGTTTCTTTTCCGACAAAAACAGTTCTCTTCGAAGATTTTCACATTCTAATTTCTTAGAATTTAGATCGTTCGTACGATCTTTAAGAAGATAATCAATGGTTTGGTAACCAATATAATATCCTTGAAAAACCTTCTTCAATTTCTTGTTCTCGACAAAGAGGAGTCAAAAGACCAACGAAATCAAGATCTCAAATTTTGATTTTTCAAAGGTTCCAAAGAGTTTAGAGTATTCTGAGATATCCTCTTCTACTTCTTGTTCAAAATATGAGTTATCATCATCGAAAATTTCATCTAACCCTTATTATAGAAGTATTTTCCGAGATCGTTTCAAGCTAAAACTTTTCCTACTAATAAGTCTTTTCCCGAAAACATGATTGTCTATGGATACCACCTTAAAAAGTCTAGACAATGCAACTAATAGGTTCACACTTCGTGTGATCGTCTATGGATATAAGATCGAGACAATACAACAACGAAGTATGTTTACTTGATACAAAGGTTCGGACTTAACCAAACACAATAGGATTGCTTATCAAGTAAATAGGAATTAACGTTTGTGTGATTTACTTTAATTATAATAAAAAAATTATAATGCGGAAAATAAAAGTAAATGACACAACAAGATTTTGTTAACGAGGAAACCGTAAATACAAAAAAAAAACCGGGACCTTGTCCAGTGAATACTCTCGAGATTAAGCCGCTACACAAAATTACACCTAACCCATTATAGTTGAGACTAAGTAACTAACCCTACAGTTCACTTATTTCCGTCTGTATTCCCACGCCTCCAACTTGTGAATAAGTCACGTACTTGGAACAATTCCTTTGGTTCGTATTCCAAACAAGAAGAAACAACAAATCTGTTTGGTATCAACTCTATTCAACCAAGTGATATGAGTCGGACAAAGGCTCTTGTTTATCTTAACATAAACTCCTTCGTCGGGTCCTTAGATCTATCTTATGTTCAATCACCCAAAGGTAATAGTTTAATATTAAGCCAATCAATACCTTTAATCACAAGGAAACGTATTGATGCCGATCTACTCAATTAATCAATCCAATCTACCACAAGGATAAACCGATTATTAATTGGATCCTCTTTTACCAAACAAGTATTGTGCACACCAAAGATTATAAAACCCAATTCGGATCTTCAATATCTTCTTTGTCTTCAAATTTTCTTAAATCTTCAATAAAAACTCTGCACACAATCACTTGAATCTCTTGTGATCAATCACGCATTGCAACGGAGTCTGTTAACATTGGATTATCACAAGATCGTCTTTAGATTTAACAACAGTCTAAAGATCCTTGTCGAAACTCTGAACTAGTTTAAGTGAGTCTTATATTAGAAGAGAAGATTCTCAAGAATAAACAAACTAGGTGCAATCAGATTTCAACCACCGTTAGTCAATCAAATCAATCGAAAACAAAGATAAACCGCAATTATCTAGTTTCCCACCAACGGGTCGCGCTAGAGCTTCTCAATCCCAAAGAAGACTTTAAATTGAGCGGCCGTAAGATATTTCACCTAATTAGGTTACTCACCTCTCCGAATAGACGGCTACACCAGTAACAACAACAAAAGAGTAAATCTGTTTTTACGAAGGATTAGTTTGCTAGAAAGGAAAACTTCGTGTATTTATAGACAAGGAAGTTTGGACACCAAGGAATTTCCAAAACCGAAAATATTCTCAAGATATTCATAAAAGCACACATTCGGTTTTCATAATTCTGGAAATGCTCTGGTTTATGGGTGAAAACTATTCTGCTTGGTTTGGTAATTTGGGGTGTGTGGATGAGGAATGAATCTAAACCCTAAACAAATGCACTTTTAACGCGGTGAGTGCTTGTAGATTCGGAAATCAATATGTGCAAGTCCGGCCTAAACCAAGAAATGGCCGTTCAGGACTTGTTTCGGTCATAAAGTGAAGGAGATGGGGTTGATCTTAGGGTGGGAAGCGAAGAAGGTGTTGAGATTGTGAAGGTGTTGGCTTGCTTATGACTTGAAAGCAAAGTTGAACAGAACACAAGATGCAAGCTATCGGTTCCGGTGTTTTGTATTAACACTTGGTTTTGTTTTTGTCTTGACTTGCTCTTGTTGGTGGAAACAGGGAGGAGAACCTATTTATACAAGTCATTGAGCCTTATTCACGTCTCTCGTGGGAAGTGGAGTGATGGAGTAGTGGAGTTGTGTGTCGATGCTACACGATCAATCTTGCCCACTTCTCCTCGTCATCGCTAACCGTCCATAACTTCCTAACACGTTCTTGTGATGGCGCGTTGCACGCGCACGCAGTAAACCGCTGGACCAATACCCGGTATGTATCCCCGGTTTGTGACATGATTGATATGCGGAATGTGTGGATCGTGGATCCACGATAGGTAGCATGTAATGCTTGATTTGAATAACTCCGTTATTCGGGAAGTTGATACTTGTGAAGTATCATGTGTATTTTATGCGAAATGCGCATCTGGTGTGGTAGAGTGATGGGTGGTGATTACCATGACGCCTCACCGACCATTAACTCGACCAAGGTTGTATAACCAAGTGGTGAAGTTGGACGGACGAGATGATCTTTGAGACACTCATCTGCGGCGACCGTTAATGAATTAGGGTTTTTGAAGAGGTGCGCAAGCATCACTCTTCAGCTTGGTCGAAACCAAGCATGGGAAGGTTTTTGGAAAGGACCGACCGGGCATGCGTGTAGAAAACATACCGGTGTACACGTCCATATTTCACTGTCCCATGAAGGTGCAATCTAGTCCACTCAATTTGATCGGCAAAGAGGAGTGGTAGAGATCGATTTTGTAATAGGAATTTGGTACCGCAAAAGCCGCACCATGCTCACTTCCCGGCGTGCGTTCCAAGATGACCTAACTTGGTCGGTCTTGGCCGGCCGATCTGGCGTGTAAGTGGTAGGGCTGGTGTTCACGCCTACACGACTATCCCATGAAAACGTGATCTGAACCACTCAAATCGTCCGGCGAAGTTGAGAGGTCGAGATTAGTTTGCGGTTTGGGAGATGTGATCACGCCGATTTGAGCGCGCGTCTTGGAATAACCGGGCATGATATGCCTTGGTCGATCGGGTGATTGGATAGATGGGCCCACGGTGGTCATCTTTGGTATGATTGGACCTGCTTAATCTAATCTTGGACCCTCCATTCGTCTTTGGAGAAGATGGACGCTCGTGATGCTCAAAACCTAATTTGGGTTTCACGGCCGTGTAACCATGCTCTGTTTGGGCGCACGAATTAGGATAACCAACCATGGTTGGTACTGACCGATTGGTCGGTATGTAGGCGGGCCCACGGTGATTATGTTGACATGCTCTGGGCCTTTTGAATCTTCATCTACACCCTCCATCTATACATGCGAAGATGGATGGTTGAGACTGTTTTGCGACACATGTAATATGCCGCAAACCCTAATTTAGGGTTTTCCGCCCATACGCTCTGGTTTGGACGTTTTGGCAAGCTAGGCCAATCTCTGGGAGGCCGACCATGCGGGGTCCGCGTCGGTTCGGCAGTGGATATTCCATACCTGCTTGGGGGTGATGGAATTGATCTGGGTCATCCAATTATGCTTGTGGAGTTGGATGACTGTGATCATATCCGGACTGATCTGGTCAGTCTTGAATGCTGTCAACGGGATAGTATAACACACCAGAGGGCTCAATCGGGCTAGTATAACACACCGAGAGTCACTGTCGGGTATTTCGTACATGGTTTCATTATAATGCTTGGAGGTTCGTGTTGCTCAGCCAAGATCAACACTTTCGGTCGTCATGCCGCACTGATAATGAGTACGAAATACAAGGCTGATTGCGCATTAATTAATAATGCTAGAAATTCACGGGTATATGGGATTGTTGCTACATGCTCCAACTGGATGAATTTCGTGTATTCACAGAATGGGATTGTTGCCACATGCTCTATTCTTGGTGAATTAAGTGAGGGAGTATCCAACACTTATTAATGGCTTTATGTTTTACAAGATGTCACGCATAGTTTTAGAAGCTTTTACAATTTTAACCTTAAATGAAAATCCACCATCAACATTAAGTCCCCACACCTAGCACACAATGGTTACACTATTGTGGGGTAGGCATAAGATGGTGACAAGTTAAAGATAAAACTTATGAGACAAAGTTAGATGTTACTGGGGAGAGACGGGTCATCCTTTCCTTGGAGTATGTCACGTTCAAAAGGCATCTAGGAGAGCATTCCCTAGTATGATGTCGGTCTTGCTTCGCTTCGATCGACCTTGCTATATGCCGTTTCGGTCGAGGGGCTATTGCACTCCGCCGCTCGATCGTGGGGTTGTGCCTAATCGACGGACTGCTGCGCTGTTTCGTTCGTGGGGCTCACTGCGCTGCTTGATCGAACGTGGGCTTGAATTTCGTGAACATGATTCCCATGACATAAGAGAACCGTGTTGTGCAAATAAATATGGTCCCGCCATATATGCTTGATTGAACGTGGGTCCCATATCGTATGCCTAACCAATGTCACCTTTATACCAGCCTCGTGCCCTTGACCAACACGGTCTTGAAACTTGAGCAATACCGGGACTTGTGACTTGATCAATACCGAGACTTGAAGCTTGAGCAATCTGGACTTGTGACTTGATCAATACCGGACTTGAAGCTTGACCAATACCCGGGACTTGAAACTTGAGTGATACCGGACTCGTCACTGGATCAATATCGGACATGAAGCTTGAGCAATACCGGACTTGTGACTTGATCAATACCGGACTTGAAACTTGATCAACACCGGACTTGAGACTTGAGCAATCACCTTACTTGTGACTTGATCAATACCGGACTTGAGACTTGATCAATACCGGTGTTTGGACCCAATACCAGCCTTGTGTACTCCAACATGAATGTGTGTTGTCATGTGTGACTACATCTCACGCGTTTTTATACAAGTCTTGACTCATGTCTTTTATTGTAGAATGAAGAAAAGAACTCTGTTGAGATGTCTTACAGGGATAATCTTTGGTGCCAAGTCGGGGAGGTGTTGACAAACTTCAAAGATATCTTTGAACATTGATGATGAGTTGTTCACCGCGCCCTTTCAACTATATGAAAATATCCGTTCCACAAGATAACCCTTCTCCTATCGACTTCAAGATTTTTCATGCTCCGCTGGGCCCTCATGAAGGATGGATGAGACGTATGTTGAGCAATGAGTACATCAAAGATAACTTGACTAGAGCGCAGATTATTGATGCAGCTTGAGTGTTGAAACGGCTCGAGAGGATGTTAAAGTGGTTTCTGGTGCGAATGTTGAGTGGATCTGGAGAGAGTGTTGAAGAAGGATTAAGAAGCGAACGTGGGTCGGAGAGAGCGTTGAGGCAGCTATTGAATAGACCATTGAAGCAGCTTGCTAGAGGGGAGCGTTGAAGTGTTTCCCTCTTGATTCGATTTACCCTTGTGAATTGCATACTTCTTGGTGACCATCTCTCATGTTGAAGAATTCTTGGTGACGGTGAAGGAACTTCATGTTGAGCCTCAATCCCCAAGCGTGGTTTACATGGTTTGTTCGTAGTGGTTGTTTCGAGCGAGATATGAAATATCTTGGACATTGTTTCATCATTGTGGGAGTCGTGCATGTGGTACTGGAGTTGAAGTTGACGGACGCGCGGGATGTTGTATCTCGGTGGTTTTCCTCTTGCTGCTTCAGGAAACTGCTTACAGAAGGCTGAAGGTTGTATCGCCTGTTGGTGAGATATATGTCCCTACGAACATTATGAGGCTCTTCATTACCGCCAGGCCTGTTTCTTTCTATCAGGGCATATGTTGTTGTAGATGAGCGTTCAACGGCTCCCAGAGGGATGACCAAAGCGCGGATTCTCCAACATAGCATGATAGACATGTACCACTGTCTGATAAAGTGACTCGCCCGGATCTTGTTCGATATGACGCGTGGACATCGTTATCTTCTTGAGGCTGCTCCCTTGAGGTATTGGCTCCAGTGGAAGATTGCCGTCATAGAGCGTTGATACGTTGCACCGGTATTCTTTAAACCAAATGGCAGTATGGTATAATAAAAATTTCCGAGAGGAGTTCGAAAAGATATCTTACTTGTGTCATGCTCGTACATCCTTATCTGGTTGTAGCCGCTACATCCATCCATGGAGGAGAACATGCCGTGTCCGCTGGTTGCATCTACTAACATGTCGATGTTAGGTAGAGGAGGATCGTTTTTGGAGCAGCACCTGTTCAAGTCTCTGAAGTCTATGCGGCACCTGATCTGAACTACAACTGTTTAACCGACTTGGATCCAGGTATGACATGTAGATGATGGGTGACCAATTTTCATCTAAATCCGGCATTTCTTCATATCTCCAAGCGAATATGTCTTGGTACTCTTTGAGAAGTTCCACGAGCTTCGTGCGTTTATCCGTACTCAAGGTTGAGCTGATGGAGATAGGCCTAGGAGATTCCCCAACGATTTCAATCTCATCAGTTGTGGAGTTGGTGCCCTCTTGCAGCTGTTGTGGAGCATCTAGCACTTGCTCTTGTGGTTCGTTGATGTTGTAGCATTCCATTAGGTGGAGAGACCGGGTAACAGTCTCCCCTGCTAATTGATAACGGCAGTGTCGGTATACCGTTTTCCCTTTCTGGTCACGACTCGCCATAAAAGTTCGTTCCCTCTTCGTGAACGTGGGTCGTGGCTTCACAGGATGGAGGAGAATGCTGCGTCGGCAAAGATGCATCGTGGGTACTAGCCCTTAATGATGCAAGCCACGGTCTTCTTCCCCGAATTGACACCCACGTGGGGAGTGGGATGCAACGGACTTGTCTGATTCTTTCGGCGGAGCTTCTCCCGTATGTGCTGGTTTGGTTTCCCTCGAAGTCCGTCATTGTGGTAGGCTTCCGTACGACCTTGCCTGGGAGAACCTTGGATGTCCTGAGAGTCTTGAGAGTAATCACATTCGAAGACGCTCCTGTGTCGATAAGGGCCGTCTTGAACTCGAATCCTTGATGCATGCGGTGACATGTAGGGCACGGTTGTGAACTTCCTCCCAGTTGATTGCAAAGAAATATCTCCGTGCGCTGATTCTTCGAGAGGTATGAAAGTTCGCATAAACTTTCCACTAGAGAAAACGCTTCCCGATCCACCTACCTCGGTTCATAGTGAAACTATTGACTTGAGGAGGATCGTTGTGAGGATCGGCCCAAAAGTATAGGAGTCTCCATGACAGGACCGCTCATATCTCGATGTCGCTTTTTGATCAGGTCCATGGAGGTCCGCGCCGTTGAAGTACCTTCTCCGTGCGTTGAATGCGTTCCTTTTTTGCTCCGTGGCTGTCACGGCTCTTGTGGAAATCGATCGATTAATGTCTTAAGAAAAGTGAGTACTTCTTTTTGAGTTGCGGCCATATCCGTTTGAGTCTTAGCAAGAACTTCATGCTTCTCCATCAAGTCTGCAATGGTAATGGGGAATGGTCCTCCTCTCGTCCCTCCGGCTCCTCGTCCCGATGAAGGAGTGGAAGTTGTTGCTCTGGTGACTACCGGAGGTGTTACACTTGATGAGATGCCGGGATTTGCGCTGCTCCGCTCGGTGATGGGAGGTGTTGTAATATCACCGCTGAGTGATCGAATTGAACGTTCCCATCCTCTCGTACTCACGTGTTCCTTGATTGATCTCTCCTTCCTCAAGCATTTCTTCACGGCTTGACAAGGGTCTTGAGATATAAATCTTCCGGCAGGATCCGTAAGCTGCAGCTCCATTTCTTTATCCTAGTAGACGTTGTGGTACCCGGACAAGTCTTTTCCTCTCGTGGAGTTGCCTCGAGTCTTCGTTGTCGGCTGGACCATGTTGTTCGTATCTCCCGAGTACCTTGTGATTACGCGCTCTTCTCGCATCTCCACTAGTAAAGGTGTGACTCCCGACTAAGGATCCAGCGTTTCTTGCAACGTTTGAGTAGATGCCTGCCGACCCTTCTTGTAATTGCGCTGTTATATCATTCAAAAGGCGGAATGTCTCGCTCTGTCTTCTAGCGATACCGGCTTGATTTTCCAAGACATCCTCCAGCATTCTAGCTACACTTCCCATGATATCTGAACCACCTGTGGTCTCCGAGTGAGAATACATCGTGAGATGAAAACCGAAAAATTGAGAATTCAATTTTTTGCAACCGAGAGATCAACCTCCCGCTGTGGTCGCCAATTGTTTATGGGTGAAAACTATTCCTGTCGGGTTTGGGAATTTGGGGTGTCTGGATGAGGAATGAATCTAAACCCTAAACAAATGCCTTTGCTCGGTGAGTGCTTGTAGATTCTAAATCAATCATGCAAGTCCGGCCTAAACCAAGAAATGGTCGTTCCAGACTTGTTTCGGTCACAAAGTGAAGGAGATGGGGTTGATCTTAGGGAGGGAAGCGAAGAAGGTATTGAGATTGTGAAGGTGTTGGCTTGCTTATGACTTGAAACAGAAAGCTAAACCGGCTTACAGGATGCAAGCTATCAGTTCCGGCGTTTTGTATTAACACTTGGTTTCTATTTTTTGTCTGGACTTGCTCTTGTTGGTGGAAATAGGGAGGAGAACCTATTTATACAAGTCATTGAGCCTTATTCACGTCTCTCGTGGGAAGTGGAGGAAGTGGAGTGATGGAGTAGTGGAGTTGTGTGTCGATGCTACACGATCAGTCTTGCCCACTTCTCCTGTCATCGCTAACCGTCCATAACTTCCTAACACGTTCTTGTGATGGCGCGTTGCACGCTGCACGCTGTAAACCGCCAGACCAATACCCCAGTATGTATCCCCCCAGTTTGTGACATGATTGATGTCTGGAATGTGTGGATCGTGGATCCACGAAAGGTAGCATGTAATGTTTGATTTGAATAATCGCGTTATTCGGGAAGTTGATACTTGTGAAGTATCATGTGTATTTTATGCGTGCGCATCCTGGTGTGGTAGAGTGATGGGTGGTGATTACCATGACGCCTCACCGACCGCTTAACTCCCGACCAGGGTTGTATAACCAAGTGGTGAAGTTGGACTGACGAGATGATCTTTGAGACACTCATCTCGGACCGTTAATGAATTAGGGTTTTTTTGAAGAGGTGCGCAAGCATCACTCTTCATCTTTGTCGAAACCAAGCATGGGAAGGTTTTGGAAAGGACCGACCGGCATGCGTGTAGAAAACATACCGGTGTACACGTCCATATTTCACTGTCCCATGAAGGTGCAATCTAGGCCACTCAATTTGACCTAAGCAAAGAGGAGTGGTGGAGATCGATTTTGTAATAGGAATTTGGTACCGCAAAAAGCCGCGCACCATGCTCACTTCCGGCGCGCGTTCCAAGATGACCTAACTTGGTCGGTCTTGGCCGACCGGTCTGGCGTGTAAGTGGTAGGCTGGTGTTCACGCCTACACCTGACTATCCCATGAAAACGTGATCTCGAACCACTCAAATCGTCCGGAGAAGTTGAGCGGTCGAGATTAGTTGCGGTTTGGGAGATGTGATCACGCCAGTTTGAGCGCGCGTCTTGGAATAACCAGGCATGATATGCCTTGGTCGATCGGGTGAGGGGATAGATGGGCCCACGGTGGTCATGCTTGGTATGACCGACTGCTTAATCTAATCTTGGACCCTCCATTCGTCTTTGGAGAAGATGGACGCTCGTGATGCTCAAAACCCTAATTGGGGTTTCACGGCCGTGTAACCATGCACCTCGTTTGGGGGCACGAATTAGATAACCAACCATGGTTGGTCCCGACCGATTGGTCGGGTATGTATGCGGGCCCACGGTGATTGTGTTGACATGCTCTCGGGCCTTTTGAATCTTCATCTACACCCTCCATCTATACCTGCGAAGATGGATGGTTGAGACTGCTTTTGCGACACATGTAATATGCCGCAAACCCTAATTTAGGTTTTCCGCCCATACACTCGGGTTTGGACGTTTTGGCAAGCTAGGCCAATCTCTCGGGGAGGCCGACCATGCGGGGTCCGCGTCGGTTCGTCGCGTGGATATTCCATACCGCTTGGGGTGATGGAATTGATCCGGGTCATCCAATCATGCTTGTGGAGTTGGATGAATGTGATCATATCCGATCGGATCTGGGCCAGTCCGAATGCTCAATCGGGATAGTATAACACACCGAGAGGGGCTCAATCGGGCTAGTATAACACACCGAGAGTCACCAATACGGGTATTTCGTACATGGTTTCATTATAATGCTTGGAGGTTCGTGTTGCTCTGTAAGATCAACACTCAGTCGTCATGCCGCACTGATAATGAGTACAGGAAATACAAGGCTGATTGCGCATTAATTAATAATGCTAGAAATTCACAGGGTATATGGGATTGTTGCTAATTCTCTCGGAAAATCTAATTAGTAAATACACATTACTAATTCTGTAATTTTCCTACAAAATGAAATTAATAACCTTAATTAAAAGATTCTTAACTTACTTCTGTTTCGATCCAGGGATTCTCTTCCCTTAGCCGTTAAGGAATATCTTTGAACAATTATAGAAATAAACATTCACAGCACGTGTTCAAAGTTTGTCGACATTTTAACTTTGTAAGTTCTCTTTCACACTTACAACCTTGAAACCGATTTGCCACACTTCCAAACAAGTTTAGAATTTGTTCATATGACTTTCAAGAACTATGTGATTGATCAAACCAACATTCAATCACAATCATGGGTTTACGGTTCTACCAAAACAAGTTTCAGCTTCTACCTCCATGTGAGTATTGTGCATAGTCATACTAGCTTCCCAAAAGTTCTGGTTGACTAGGTACTAGGATCGGTTCCCACATATATATGGTATCTAACTTATATGTGTTGCACATGTCCATAGGATCGGTTCCCCTTTCTGTTATAAACCTTGCTGCACCCCATACAAGGATCAGTTCCCTTGATGTACTGCACCCTTACTAGGATCGGTTCCCTTTCCCTTACTAGGATCGGTTCCCTTTCCCTTACAAGGTCAGACATACAAAATCCGATCATACCATAGGTGATTACTTAAGATCGGTTTTACTAATAAAAGTTATACCAATACATAAGTCGTGCCTTAGTGAATAGTTCTACCAAGAACACAACAAGTTGTGAGCGGTTATACTCTATCACACATATTGGTTGTTCATAAGATATGCAATGAATAACAAAACCAATAACACTGTCAATTTCCTTTTCGGTTCACAAACAAGTTTATGAACTTACTTCCTTAGAACACATGTAAATATTGTTCCCTAGGATGAAATCCTCACCTCATACCCATACATAATCACAATAGCATTCAAATGATTATGGCGATGTCTTATCTACAAAGTTTAATGGTTAATCAATAAACCTCGTTATTGTATTCCTTAATACTATGTCTATCTAGAGTTCAAATATGCTTCACTGTTATGTTTTCAATATGCACGACTTGAAAGATACGTTAGGGAATGAAACAGTTCAAGTCAAATATCACTAACCTCAAGTGGAAGGATGATTGTTGTCGTTGTAGCTCCTTGCTTCTTCACATCTTCAAGTCTTCGCAATACTTGTAATGTATCATATCCTAATACTTTCAAGCTAACCTATACGAAGTTTAACTCTAGTACATAATCAAGCGACTCTTAACATGAGTTTTGATTCACTAAAATATGACAACCAAACTTGATATACCAACGCTTGGTGGGTTCAACCCATGCTCTAACAATCTCCCCTTTGTCAATGTTAGTGACAAAACACTTACATCATATGGATAAACAAATTACAATAATTCATTACAATCCGCTTGATTCCCGATTCAACAGCACAGTAAAACTGCTTACATTCAATCCTTGAAAATGTCGCTGTTGACATTATAATAACAAAGCTATTACTCCCCCTAAGGAAGATAGGTAGATATTCAATCCGCACATCTTTGTTATACCAATCATATGACATGTTACTCCCCTTAGTCTGTGCTTTCACTCTTTCGTTAGATAAAAACATTCAAGTACCAATGTTCTTTTCCTAGCGATGCCAATGAATATAAATATCAATGCCAGCATCACTGTTTACTCCATATATTTCTCCCCCTTTTTGTCACAAAAATGACAAAGAAACGAAAAAATAAAGGACAACACGAAAAGAATCTTACAAATCTCAGAATAGACTTGCAAACCTGTAGAGTTAGGCACGAGGGTTCCACACATCATGTTCTGATAACCAATATCAAAACCGAAACTACAAGTAGTCTTATTTTGATATGTTACCAAGGAAACAATTTTTCCAATTTAGTTTAGCAAACTAAAAACAACTAAGCATATCAGTCCTTTTGCTAAACCGATTGTTCAAAAACAACCGCTTAATTCGATAAGACCAAAATAAAGATAAACTCCATTTTTCTCATCAGGTTCTAATTATCCATAAACTTAGACCTTTCAGTTTAAACGAGGCAAGTACTAGGTTAGTTAACTAGCATTTCTTGTTTAGACATTCGATTAGACTTGAATAACTGAAACCTCATTTCGATAAGTCTAAGTAAGATCAGAATTAACTTAGTTTCTTATCCGGAATCGAATTGGATTAAACAACTCATCCCGTACACATATTATTTCGTTAAGCCATAAATAATTCATACAAACCAAAATAAATCAACTTGCATAATTATTCACCTCAACCGGTGCAATTGAAACAACATAGACATTATAAGCACCGCAATTGCACCGTAATTTTGTAAGCCTAAACGATTGATACCATACAAAAGCAAGATAACAATAGTTTTTCTCAACCGGAACCAATTGAATCACATACACACATCAATTGTACCAAATTTTGTAAGCCTAAACAATTGATACCACACAATAAAGCAAGATAACAATAGTTTTTCTTAACCGGAACCAATTGAAACACACATCATGGAATAAATATCAATTGAACCGAAATTTTGTTAAGCAAAAGCAACAAATATTTATAATATAAACTCAGGCTTTTCTTAAACAAGAAAACAATTAACTAACAAGATTGTTACCTCAAATTTCGCATCCACTTCTCCAATATGATTGCATCTTCGTCCAGGGAGAATTGATATCGAAATATCACCACATTGTCATCCTTAGGCGTGAACAAAATAATAACAACACACCTCAACCTTTACCAGAGAAAGGTTGAAAACCGGTTTTAACAATTGCAAGCAAAAGTTGAAAAACCGTCGAAACACATATGCTTTTATGCTATACCAAAACCGATTCAACATATTGTGACTTTTTCACATATTGTTTCTATCAACCCCTCATAATCCTTTGATAAAGCTTACCTACTAGGGCTAGAACTTAATCCCGTTAAATCAAAAAGTCACCCAAATAAATCAACTCAAAATTACCGTTTCTCAAAAGCTCAAAAATAGATAGAGAAGGTATGAGTATAGAAAAAAATAAATCTCCTAAAGATGTTAATTAGTCATTTCATAATCGAGAGATCATGTGCTCAGTTTTTCATGTGCTTCCTCACCTTTCAAAAGATTGAGCACCAAGGTGAGCATGCACATTCTAACACAACTAGGTTGTGTTTGGTTGATCCTGTCTTGTTCGTCACGAGTGACTAAGACCGAATCATCATTCTTGACCTCTTGCTTGGTTTGTTTTCTCTTGTTCCATCTCTTGTTTTTCTTTTTTGACTTGTGATGAAGAGTGTCATTATCACAATCTTTACTAGTACAAGAGATTTCCAGACACAATATCTTTCTTTAGTCTTTCAAGAAGACTCTTGTAATTATTGTCGCCAACAATTAACAAAATGAGAGTCATTCTTGTGACTAACTTTTGGTCCCTTCTTGGCTATGGAGGACTTAGGGACCCATTTAGAGTTGGGTTTCACAGGAGTAGCTTTATCCTTCATAATGCCATTAGGATCATTGTCCTTTTGAATATTTTGCGAAGCACCCTTTCTCCAATTTGGAACATCAGATCTTGTCTTTGCATATGAAACGTCATCTCTCTTTCTATAATTGGGTATTTTATGAGATGACCTTGTCGAGTGATATGCACAATTTGAACTATCATTATAATAATTCTTTAGCCTAAACTTAGGACAATAACGATCTGAGTTCTTATGAGGAGAAAACTTAGCCAATTCGTTTCATACAAAAGAAAGTGCACTTGCATCTTACGAACTTTGCATCCCCATTGCAAGTGTCCTTTATTACCACAATAATAACAATGCTTGGTATAAATATACGAAGTATGAGTTTTAGTGTTACCTTTTTGTGGATCCTCTTGCATTGGAGCTCGATGAGTGTTCTTCTTCTTCTTCTTAGCAGAAGTGTTCTTTTTGATTACTGTTGGTTGAACACTATTCTTAGGCTTGACAGACTTTTCTTCTTTACAAGAAATAGGAGCAACTTTGTCATCAGTAGAAGCCTCTGATTGAAAAGAATTTGTAGCTTTAACAAATTTTACCTCTTTGCTAATATTTGAAGCATCTATTCCCTTATAGCCCAATCCTTGTGTATCACGATGATTTCTACTTGCATCTAACATTGAGGTTAACTTGTTTGAGCTTTCATTGGATTTTTTTAGTTCCAAATTTTCTTATTCTAACGTCTTGATTTTATCAAGAGCACCGGCTAGATCAGCCTCAAGGTGTTTTTCTCGTGATAGATATACACCTTCTTTCTCTTCAAAACTCTTTTTGTTGAGAGTTAATCCATGCATCAGATTCAACAAGTTTTTCTTCCAACAAGTGAATTTTTTTCAAGAGCAACATCATACTTTTTCTCTAACAATTTTGTTTGAGAGAGACTAGCACGGCTTTTTCTTCAAGACCCCGTACTTGTCGATAATTAAACATAGCTTCGATTCAAAGACGTTTCTTTTCCGACAAAAAGCAGTTCTCTTCGAAGATTTTCACATTCTAATTTCTTAGAATTTATATCGTCCGTACGATCTTTAAGAAGATAATCAATGGTTTGGTAACTCGTTTATGGGTGAAAACTATTCCTGTATAATTTGGTAATTTGGGGTGTGGATGAGGAATGAATCTAAACCTTAAACAAATGCACTGCGCGGTGAGTGCTTGTAGATTCGAGAGATCAATCTGTGCAAGTCCGGCCTAAATTAAGAAATGGCCGTTCCCGGACTTGTTTTTGGCCACAAAGTGAAGGAGATGGGGTTGATCTTAGGGAGGGAAGCGAAGAAGGTGTTGAGATTGTGAAGGTGTTGGCTTGCTTATGACTTGTAACAGAAAGGTGAGCAGGCTTGTGATTGATGCAAGCAAGCTCTGGGTGTTTGAATACGTTTTTGTATTAACACTTGGTTTTCTGTCTCGTCTGAACCTGTGTTGTTTCTCCTGTCTCCTATTTTTCTCTTGTTTTCTTCTCGTTCGTTGAAAATAAGGAGGAGAACCTATTTATACAAGTCATTGAGCCTTATTCACGTCTCTCGTGGGAAGTGGAGGAAGTGGAGTGAAGGATTAGTGGAGTTGTGCGTCGGTGCCACACGACCAGTCTTGCCCACTTCTCCTGTTCATCTCTAACCGTCCATGACTTCCTGACACGTTCTTGTGATGGCGCGTTGCACGCCGCACGCCAAACGCGGACCAATACCCCATATGTATCCCCCAGTTTGTGACATGATTGATGTGCTGGAATGTGTGGATCATGGATCCACGAAAGATAGCATGTATCTGAATTGAATAAATCAAGTTATTCAGTGAGTCGATACTTGTGAAGTATCGTGTGTATTTTATGCAGGTACTGCATTATGGTGTGGTAAAGTGATGGGTAATGACGCCTCACTGACCAAATAACTCCTGACCGGGGTTGTATAACCAAGCTGGTGAAGTTGAACGGATGAGATGATCTTTGAGACACTCATCTGCGACCGTTAATGGATATTAGGTTTTTGAAGAGGTGCGCAAGCATCACTTTAGCTTGGTCGAAACCAAGCATGGAAAGGGATTTGGAGAGGGCCGACCGGGCATGTGTGTAGACGGCATGCCGGTGTACACGCCTACACCTCACAGTCCCATGGAGGCGCTGATCTAGGCCACTCAATTTAACCTGAAAGTTGAGTGGTTGAGATCTGTTTGGCAAGCAGAAATTGATGCCGCAAAAGGGTTGGAAACCTAGCGTGACATCCCTAGTTTGGGCACGCGTTTCAAAATGACACATCTTGGTCGGTCTTGGTCGATCATACCAGCGTGTAGGTGGTAGGTCTGGTGTTCACACCTATACCTCGATTATCCCATGAAAACGTGATCTAAGCCACCAAATCATCCCAGGTGAAGTTGAGCGGTCGAGATCGCCCGTGGTTTGGGAGGCGCGGCCATGCTAGTTTGGACGCACGTTTTGGATTGACCAGCATGATATGCCTTGGCCGAACACATGAGGAGGTAGATGGGCCCACGGTGGTCATGCTTTGGTATGACCTACCTTGTTTAATCTAACTCAGACCCTCCATTAGTGCCGGAGAAGATGGACGCTGGCGTGATGACTTGAAACCCTAATTTTGGATTTCAAGCCGTGCGTCATCTCTTGTTTGGGTGATGATTTTGTCACGGCCAAACATTGTTGGTCCTGACCGATTGGTCAAGTGTGTAGGCGGGCCCACGGTGATCGTGTTGACATGCTCGGGCCCTTTGAGTCTACATCTACACCCTCCATCTATACCGCAAGATGGATGGTTGAGATCTGCTTGCGACACATGTAATATGCCGCAAACCCTAATTTAGGTTTTCCGTCCATAATGCTTGGTATGAACGGTTTCTTGGCAGGCTAGGCCAATGACCGACCATGCGGGTCGGCCGTGGGTATTCCATACCGCTGGGGGTGATGGAATTGATCCGGGGTCATCCAATCATGCTTATGGAGTTGATGATCATGCGATCGGATCATATCCGACCGATACGGCCAGGGTCCGATGCTCAATCCAGGCTAGTATAACACACCTGAGGGGCTCAATCGGGCTAGTATAACACACCGGGGCTCATAACACACCGAGAATCAGCTTGTATGGGTATTTCGTACATGGTTTCATTATAGTGCTTGAGGTTCGTGTTTATTTTGTAAGAGTAACACTCGGTCGTCATGCCACACGATAATGAGTACTGGAAATACAAGGCTGATATGAAATTCACGGGGAAGGGATTGTTGCTACATGCTCCAACCTGGAGGAATTTCATGTATTCACAGGGGATTGTTGCTACATGCTCCATTCTTGGTGAATTAAGTGAGGAGTATCCAACACTTATAAATGGCTTTATCTTTTACAAGATGTCAATTGCACGATTTTTTTTCTCAAGTTTTTACAAATTTAACCTTGAACGAAAATCCACATCAACAAGAACTAATATAATATCCTTGAAAACCTTCTTCAATTTCTTGTTCTTGTCATATACCCGAGTACGATGACAAGATTGGATCGAGACTTAAGGGGTAACCTCCGATTCTCACGAATCAAGCCTTCGAGTTCAATGAAGAACACCGCCTAAAATCGACTAAACGATTCAATTTCATTAATTTTGGATAAGTTCACGTACCTGCATTTCACTAGCTTAAATAGCTAGGTTTAGTTCTCATCATCCGACGCTCACTACTCTCCTAGATGGTTACATCTAAACCATCTATTACACTAATCATTAACTACTAATTAAACTACTAATTAACAATTAATATTAAAGACTAACTACCGCTCTGATTATGATATGGGCCACCCTCCTCTCTTATGCAGGTACATGACATTTCCTTCCCCTTGAAAATATCCTTGTCCTCAAGGATGTGAACTGAGTTGCCAGGCCACCCTCCTCTCTTATGCAGGTACATGACATTTCTTATACCAAGCCCACTTCTTAGTCGCCCACTTCAATACACATGAGAATCCCAATACCCTCAGCGCCATTACAAAAGAAACCATGTGAGGCCCATAAAGTTCATATACCAAGCCCATCTGTCGACTGCCCGTCATTTCCCTTTGTCTGAACTATTTCAGGTTCCTCAAACAACCCCCTATTCTCCTTCAGATGTATACTGACAATCTTGGGTACCATGAGCTGAATGGTAATGATCAAAAGGTAGATCCAGGTTTGTAAAGCCCTTACCAATATTTTCATCACTTCAATTGTAACTGAGATTTTCACGAGCACAAGCAAAATATCTACTTTCCTTGTAATAGTTACAGATACTTCCTTGGTACAAATTATAATAAGAGCTGCAGCTTCCGTATCTATGCCTCGTAGCACTGGCTTCTCATGTTCTACAACCCACAAACCCGTAGAAAACCACTGGAATTTCAACTTCAGAAAGACTACCAACAACAATGTATCTGGATGTTGAATCAGAGTGAGCACCAGCTTTATTTCTGTAGAGAGAGGATGTAGCTTCTCCACTACTTGTCTAGCTTTGAGAAAGTAACTAGGAGTAACACACTTGAATGAAAGTTTACGGTTCTTCATCATCTCCAAGGGGCCTGGCATATAGATTTGTAGTTGCTGGCATATTCCCTCTTCCACTTCAGCCATTCCATCACTTCTGAGAGGGATAAAAATTTCAGTGATGACCTGGGGTTCAAGCTTCGTACCTCTGGTCTTGTTGATAATATGGAGTTGACAGCTTCGTAACTCTCTCTTGGAACGCCATTTGTGTCGAATTAAGAAACCCAACAGCTGACTGCAACCACGAAGGCAAGTGAGCTGCTCAAAAATGCCAGTCTGGATCCTGATCACACCAACTGATGTCCAGGCACCTGACATTTCGACATGTCCTCGACTTTCCTTCAAATTTTCAGCAAGCTCAACGACCCGTTTATGGATGAGTGATACAAGTATGAAATTTATAACTAATTCAGTTAAGGCCTGAGCATTTCCTTTTGCAAGTGCTGGGTTGCAATGTGGAGTCGGTACAACATGTAACTTCAACCTGTAATTTTGCTGGATCTTGGTTGTCCTCCACTCATGTTCCACCAGTTTCTCGACAACCTTGAGTAAATATTTATCCTCAAATATAAACTCCACCTCTCTGAAGCCTTTAAATACCTCAACTCCTAGTCCAGAAATCAGCTGACTATTTTCCTGCGTAATATTATGCTCATACATACCATAATCCATACGTAACTGTCCCATCTGAGCTTTAGCCAGAACAATCAGTGGAGGAATCATGTGTACACCTAAAAGTTTCTGCATGAGAAGCTGCGATGCAACATTACATAAATCACATATCCGTTGCAAGATGAGAGAACCATTGAAACTCCATTATTACTATAATGCATCCGATAATACAATTCTTGTGCAGACTGCATCCAGCTTCCCGTCACTAAGCAATTTAGAGCAGCAGGACCCTCACTTGGCTAACATATGCAGATACTTTCAAGTATTCACCCCACTACGAGTCCCCAACAATCGTCGACAACATTTTATGAAATATATAAAAGAGGGAAAAGCAATCCAGGGAGGATACAGAACGTCCTTAGTACCTTTTTGTCCAAATTTCGAACTTGAAAAGCTTTATAGGACTCTTGTGTAGTACTTGAACAGTCACAGCTCAAAAGATATACAAACATTTTCACAAGTGTGAGAATCAGCAAAGGAAGCTTGAATAGATGTTGAAGTTTCAGTAAAACAATTGCTATTGCATCTCCGGATTCACGTGAATCAAAACTACCCTTCAACAGTGCATCACGAAGGACCTTTGTAGCATTATGCAAACAAGAGTTGGAGCCAAAAGAGAATATCATTTTTACCACCGCTCAAATTCAACCCTAAGTTTAGTTTACCAAACAGTTCTTTTGCTAACTCAGTGCTCCCTTTCCAATGTTTAAGAACTAGCTCTTGAATAAATTCTCTATTGTTTGCACCCCACCATTTCAAACAACCATACAAAACATTCCTAAATTCAGAATCATATTCAGTAAAATAAGAATACCAACTAATAAGATCAATCTCTTTACCACGATCGAATACTCTACGAGCAGCTAGTAGTACCTCCAAGCTTACAAGTTTCTGATAACTCGCCTCAGGCATTTCAAACATCTTCCAAGAAGTAAGAGAAATACCACTAGACCATGAAGGTAAATCTAACCAGTACCCATGTTTGTGAATGAATTCTCGAACAAGTTCTCTATAGTCTCCATCCAACAATTTCAAGCATACATCAAATTTATAATACCCATGCAGAAGTTTGATTCCTTTCCCACGATCAAAAACTCTACCCATTTTGAGCTGCAAAAGGAAATCGACTCCAACACTACTCAAATTCACAGATTGACTCTCAGACATCTTATCAAACACCTGCCCTGCAATACTAGTAACACCACCTTTACACAACATGCCCATAATTGATTCGCTGAACGGCCAAGCTGATTGGTACCCAAGTTTCTTAACCAGCTTGTGAACGCAATTTTCCTTACCAATGGACATTAAAATTGAGCAAACATATATTGCAAAGGAACATGAAGTAGTTATATTGAAACCAAATTCATAAATACCAGCCAAATAACAATACCTTTTAATGACTTTGAAATCTTTTCCACGATCAAATTGAATTCGAGAATAATCAGAAGGAAGAGATAAACATCGCTTACAGACCAGTTTGGTATGCTTTAGGTGCTCGCCGTACTCCGCCATTTTACCAGTAGTAGTTTCGATTTGATAAACTCTAATATCACTCGAATTACCCAAATTAGATAAGGGTTTTTCTTCTAGTGGGTCTATAATTATTGAATCCTCATTTTCTTTGAAGAAAAACGACGGAATCAATTTGCAGTCGAGAGAATCATTCTCTTCTGATGATGATGGAATTGAAGAGACTTGGCTGAATGAAACAATTTCTACTTCTTCAATCAGAGTTTCTTCCTCAATCTCCTTAGCATTGATAACACCAAGGATTGACTCCAACTTCGTCTCTCGAGCTGCTGATAAGCTTCAACATCTCGCAGAAGATTATACTCCTGGTCCGGTGAATAATCTTCTCGAGAATGAACTTCATACAACCACCTGAGATTGTTTAATTCGTCCCTGATTTTCTTCTCCATCTTCACCGCAGCATTAAGCTCCGCCATGGATCGAACGAATCTGATACCAATTGTCATATACCTGAGTACGATGACAAGATTGGATCGAGACTTAAGGGGTAACCTCCTGATTCTCACGAATCAAGCCTTCAGGTTCAATGAAGAACACTGCCTAAAATCGACTAAACGATTCAATTTCATTAATTTTGGATAAGTTCACAGACACAGATTTCACTAGCTTAAATAGCTAGGTTTAGTTCTCATCATCCGACGCTCACTACTCTCCTAGATGGTTACATCTAAACCATCTATTACACTAATCATTAACTACTAATTAAACTACTAATTAACAATTAATATTAAAGACTAACTACCGCTCTGATTATGATATGGGCCACCCTCCTCTTATGTGTACATGACAGCTTCTCTCGACAAAGAGGAGTCAAAAGACCAACGAAATCAAGATCTCACTTTTGATTTTTCAAAGGTTCCAAAAAGCAGTTTAGAGTATTCTTAGATATCCTCTTCTACTTCTTGTTCAAAATTTGAGTTATCATCATCGAAAATTTCATCTAACCCTTCTTATAGAAGTATTTTCCATCGTTCAAGCTAAAACATTTCCTACCAATAAGTCTTTTCTCCGAAAGTGATTGTCTATGGACCGAGTCGAGACAATGCAACTAATAGGTTAACACTTCGTGTGATCGTCTATGGATATGAGATCGAGACAAGTACACCAACGAAGTATGTTTACTTGATACAAAGGTTCTGGACTTAACCAAACACAATAGGATTGCTTATCAAGTAAATAGGAATTAACGTTTGTGTGATTTACTTTAATTATAATAAAATAATTATAATGCGGAAAATAAAAGTAAATGACACAGCAAGATTTTGTTAACGAGGAAACTGCAAATACAAAAAAAAAACCCGGGACCTTATCCAAAATTGAATACTCTCGGGATTAAGCCGCTACACAAAATTACACCTAACTTCGTATAGTTGAGACCAAGTAACTAACCCTACAGTTCACTTATTTCTGTCTGTATTCCCATGCCTCCAACTTGTGAATAAGTCACGTACTTGGAACAATTCCTTTGGTTCAGTATTCCAAACAAGAAAAGAAACAACAAATCTGTCGGTATCAACTCTATTCAACCAAGTGATATGAATCGACAAAGGCTCTTCGTTTATCTTAACATAAAACCGCTTCGTCGGGTCCTTAGATCTAGCTCATGTTCAATCACCCAAAGGTAATCGTTTAAGATTAAGCCAATCAATACCTTTAATCCCAAGGAAACGTATTGATGCCGATCTACTCAATTAATCAATCCAATCTACCACAAGGATAAACCGATTATTAATTGGATCCTCTTTACCGAAACAAGTATTCTCGCACACCAAAGATTATAAAACCCAAGTCGATCTTCAATATCTTCTTTGTCTTCAAATCTTCTTAAATCTTCAATAAAACTCCGCAAACAATCACTTGAATCTCTTGTGATCAATCACGCACTTAACTGAGTCCATTAACAATGGATTATCACAAGATTGTCTTTAGAACTAACAATAGTCTAAAGATCCTCGTCGAAACTCGAACTAGTTTGAGTGAATCTTATATCGAAGAGAAGATTCTCAAGAATAAACAAACTAGGTGCAATCGATTTCAACCACCGTTAGTCAATCAAATCAATCGAAAACAAAGATAAACCGCAATTATCTAGTTTCCCACCAACGGTCGCGCTAGAGCTTCTCAATCCCAAATGTAGGATCATAATATCGCAACGTACAAGGCTCGCGAGATTAATGAACGACGCTGTCGCGAGGAGTCTCGCAGAGAGCTAAAATAAACGACGCAATGAATAACGACAGTGCAAAACATAAAGAAGACGTGAGACCTCACGAGGATTAAGAAGTGTCGCGAGAGTGAATGTTTGTGCATCTCGCGACACTTCGCGAGACATTCCCGAAAATAAAGGGGAGCTTAGCTGTCATCCACTATGTATTACCCTATATAAAGGGCTAAATGAGTCCGTAAGAAAGGGAGATCTTTTGGAATTGTTAGGCAAGTCATTAGGGAGAGAGAAAGTCTAAGAGTGTTTTAACTTCTAAGTGTAATTCTATTTTCCTGTGTAAACACTTCATGAATTCAATCAATTAATGTTCTTGATCTTACATCTTCCAATGGATTAATTAAGCAAAATCGAGTAAGGGGTGTAGTGGGGAAATCCTCGCTACTACATATGCGCTAGAAACAGGGACGAGCGAATCATTGGTAAAAGAGAGAAGATCGCAATTAAAGTTGTTTAAATCAAGAAAATGAGAAAGGAATATCTTAAATCTGGATGAGACGGACGAAAAAGATATGGCATGCAAAGATGTACACAAGAGCGATGATTAGTGAATTTCATGAAAATATCGAGGAAAAATACACAAGCTGGATTTTGAAGGAAAGAAGATTATGGATAGAGAAAGGACATCACCTTTGAAGGATTGGGAAAAGCAGGAGATAACATTCACTACGGGGAAATATCAAAAGAAAACTTGGATCACATGTCTCCACCGGTGATTGCAATAAACGCGTATAAGGAAGGAGAGAAATCGAGAATACGATGAAAACATGGGTGATGAATGGAGTTTTAATCGATACAGGAGTCCGGTGAACATCATGTTCTATCACGCTTACAAAAAGATGGGATATAAAGATGAAGATATGATTTTCATGGCATACAATATTCAAGGTTTTGGTAAATCCATAACAAAAGTTAAAGGGGAGATAAAAATACGTATTCCGTTAGGAGGAATCGAAACACATGTGACATTAAGTGTGGTGGATATGGAATCACCATACAACATGTTACTAGGAAGACCATGGGTACATGCAATAAAAGCAAGGTCGACGCTCATCAATGTATCAAGTTCCCTACACCAACCGGAATCGCCGAGATCAGAGGGGACGCTGCCAAGGGAAGAATATATTATCAAAATGAAGTAAAGTGTTGCGAGGAACAAATAAACAAGCGAAAGAACATATCAAAATACCGCAAAAAGATGGCGAGGGCAACTAAGAAAGAAGAAGAATTCAGAGTTTACATGATAAGAGCAAAGGGAGGAAAAGGCATACCTGGCGAGATCTCGGGAGGAGAAGATGACCTTGCGAAAGGACCAACCCCGATGGGAGAACCGAAGGCCAGTTACGCGCGCGTAATCAACTAAAGAAGTGAATATTGGAACTAAGGAAAAACCCAAGATGCTAAAGATTGGAACTAGCATGGAAGCAGATGAAGAAAAAAGAATCTGTTGATCCGTTGCGAGATTATAAAGACATCTTCGCATGGGATATGGATGAAATGCCTGGTATAGATCCGTCGATCGCTTCGTCACAAGTTAGAAATTGATAAAAACGTGAAGCCATTTAAACAAAGAATTAGAAAGATAGCAACAAAGATATCACCCTCGATAAGAAGAACTCAGAAGATCTTTGGATGCGTGAATTATTAGACAAGCAAAATATCCTGAATGGATAGCGAATATGGTTATAGTTCCAAAGAAGAACAAGGGAATACGGATTTGCATTGATTTCACCGACTTAAATAAAGCTTGCCCTAAAGACAAGCTTTTCCACCGCCGATATTCCACAACTAGTCGAATCAAGAAATGAATGAGAGAGTATCATCTCGGACGGATACAAAGGTTACAACCGCATTCCCCTCGCCGAGGAAGATCAGAGCATACTGCTTTCTTCGCTCCAAGAGGATTATATTGCTATACTAAAATGCCGTTTGGTTTACGAAATGCTGGAGCAACATATCATAGGATGGTAGAAAAGGTATTCGCAGAATGGATACATAAAACACTAGAGGTATACGTAGATGACATGTTAATAAAAAGTAAAAAGGCAGAAGATCATGTGCGAGACTTGAAAGAAATTTTTGAACAAATGAGGCGTTTCAACATCAAAGTCAATCCAGAAAAATGTACCTTTGGAGTAGCGTCAGGAAAGTTCTTGGGTTACATTATATCAAAGGAAGGAATACATGTTGATCCGGAGAAAGTAAAAGCAGTTCGCGATATGCCGACACCTGCGACAGTAAAGGATGTTCAAAAGCTGAATGGGTTACTAGCGTCACTAGGAAGGTTCATCTCGCGGTCATCTGATAAGTGTAAACACTTTTTTAATGTTCTGAAAAAAGGATCGAAATTTAAGTGGACTACGAATGTGAAAAGGCTTTGCAAGGATCAAAGAGCATTTAATGGATATATCCATTATGCGTATGCGAACCAGGAGAGGAATTATTAATATATCTCGCGACAACATCGCATGCCTTAAGTGCGCTTTCTTATCATCGCGAATGGACGCAGGAATAGAAAAACCAATCTATTATATCAAAGAAACTTTTAATGCCGCAGAAAGAAATTATTCGAAGATTGAAAAACTAATCCTTTGGGCAGTCTATGCGTCGTTTAAACTTCGCATATATTTTCGTGCACATACTTGTTAAAGTGGTGACAAAGGTACCAATTGAGTCGTAATGAAAAATTCAAAAGATCGGAAGAGTCGAAAGGTGGAATGCTCAAATAAGCCATTACAAATCGAAATATGAAATATTATCTTCAACAAAGTCACAGGTTGTCGCAGACTTTCCGCGACTTTCCTTTGGAGGAAGATGAAGCAAAAAGGATGAAATGATGGATGTAGAAGAAGAGCATGGAGATCCAAAAGATTTGTTAACCGAGCCGGATCGGTGGGAAATATTAGTGGACGGATCATCCAATGGAGAAGGTAAAGGAGTGGGAATTGTTGTGATTTCGCCGTAAGGCAATAAGTTAGCTTTCGCTTTTAGATTGGAATTTGAGTCTACCAATAATGAAACTAATATGAAGCTATAATACATGCTCTACAATTCGCAATAGAAATGAAACCGGAGAATGTGAGGATCACCAAAGGGACTCGCAATTAGCAATTTGTCAAATAATGTAGAAGTATGCTACAAATGATCCATCACTACGTAAATACAGAAGCTTGTAGAAGTATTGTCAAGACAGATACCAAAAATAAAATGGAGGCACATATCAAGGAGAGATAATAGACTCGCAGACGCTTTTGCCTTTATATCAAGTATGATGACAGACCCAACATGCGAGGAATATCAAAATACGTACGCTACCTGGCGCCATCAATTAATAAAGAGGAGGGACAAGAAGCAGATATAATGATGGTGGTAGATGAAATGCAAGGTTGCGAGGAAGATTGGAGAGTGGAACTTCACGCATACTTAATGAAAGGCGAGGTACCAAGAAATAGATTGGAAGCACACAAGTTAAAAAGCTCATGACGAATTATGAACTACGAGATGGCGTGCTTTATCGACGTTCTTTTGAGGGACCCTCGCTAAGATGTCTATCAAGGAAAGAAGGAGAAACCATATTGAAGATGCTGCATAGTGGGGATGCCAAATCACAATGGCGGAGATCTTTGGCATATAAGGCAAAGACGCAAGGATATTATTGGCCATATATGCATGAAGACGCGAGAGCAATATCCAAAGGCGCTGCGAAGATTGTCAAAGACATGGGAAGAAGATACATGCACCGGAGCACAATTAAATTCTTCAAGAAGTGTGTGGCCTTTTGGAAAATGGGGTTTAGACATTGTGGGACCATTCTTACCGAACGGGGATGAGAAGATACTTAATCGTCGCAACAGATTACTTCACAAAATGGTCGAGGTGAAAGCGGTCCAAAGACATTCGCGATAAGGATATTTTTACTTTCATATTTGAAAATATTATATGCAGATTTGGGATTCCCGCACAATTGGTATCCGATAACTGGAAGCAAATTTGAAGGGCAAAATATAGAGTTGCTACTTAATGCATTTCGATAAGATGTGGAAAATCAACTCCATTATATCCACAAGCTAATGGTCAAGCGGAGGCAACAAACAAAACAATTGCCGATATATTGAAGAAAAAGTTGGAAGGACACAATAGGGGATGGTGCGAACAAGTACCCAATGCAAGTATGGGCTTATAATACAACTAAGAGAAGCCACAGAATGTCCCCTTTTGCTTAACTTACTTGAGTGGAAGCAAGATCCCAACAGAGGTCGTGATTCCGACAACCAAAAAAGAGGTCTGGGGAGAAAATCTTAGCGCGGCAACATTCTAATCAAGTTAGATGAATTGGAAGAAAAACGAGAAAAGGCCTTGCGACACATGGAGAATTATCAAGACTCGGCTAGAGAATATAACAAGCGTGTCAAAATACGTGAGTTCCAACCAGAGACTTGGTGTTGCGTGAAACCCCAATATATCAACGAGAAAGTGGAGGCAAATTGGCGAGAAAATGGGATGGACCGTATATCATCAAAGAAGTAGTTGGTACAGGGGCATATAGATTGATGGATCCCGAAGGAAGAGATGTGGGACAAAAGTTGGATAGACCATGGAATAGGTTATACCTAAAGAAATATTACCCGTAAAAATGAGAAGAGGAAAAAGGAATCAAATGAAGTACTTCTCCGTAAGATATTTGCGATTCAAGAAATGCAGATAAAATACGCGAAGATCTCGCGACAAGAATAACAAAAAGTCATGAATGACTTAACAAAACAACAAGAGATAACGAATGATTAAATGAATGAATTGGGTAGTATCTCGCGAACAAAATAGCAAAGGATGAAGAATGATTGAATAAAAGAATGAATGAATGGGACGTAACCTTTATGGCGTACACCCTAGTTCGCGAATAACATTTCGTGAAGAGGCAAATGTAAGACCTAAAGTGCGCCATATATAAGGGGTATCTCTTGACATGGCTCGGGGGAAGGTTACACCGCTCCCGAAGCTCCGAGTCATGGAAATTTGGGGCCCATGAAAGCCTATCCGAAGAGGTACCTTGGATTCCCAACTATATATGTAGGTTATACCGGTTGGGCGACCGAGGTCTCTTCTTAGAGTCGATGTATGCTCAAGGCGCCGAGGTACACCTGGTTGAGCTGGAGTGCCCGGATGGATGAACCTACCCTGGCCATTCTTGGCAAGTCTTGGCATATGTTGCACTCGCCCGAAGAAAACTCCACTTAGGGTGCAGTCTCGTAACCATAAACCATATAGGTATAAGGGATAAGAGGCTGCGAAAACAACTGTTGTTGTTAAGACCGGATGGGAGGAGCTAGTCTTGTATGGCCGATGTTTCGCCTCCTTGAAGGGGCAACCGGGAGATGATAAGTGGCGACGCTCTCCATTAGGGGGGTGTCAAAACAGACGCAAATGTCATGAGGCTCGTTCTCGCAAGAGAATTTAGGCTCGTCATATTTGTGCAAATGATCCTGCAGAGGCAATAATACTAACGCGAGGGTAAGGCGAGATCAATGGGTCTTTACATGAAAGTGTACCGACGTCCTGCGATTTCGTCACGACCTACGGCAATGTCATGGGGCTATGTGTGCGCAAGGATATATAGGCCTGTCATATTGTCGCAACTAAAATATCCCCAGAGGCAAAAAATACTTGGAAAATGATAAGGCAAGATCAATGGGTCTTTACATGCAAGTGTAAAGACGTCCTGCGATTTTGTCGCAATGAAAGGTAGCGGGGAAGACCTCTAATTAGGGAGGTCTCACTTGGAAGACCACACAAAAATGATAAGGCAAGGTCAATGGGCCTCTGCATGAAAATGTAAATGCGGCCTGCGACTTTGTCGCAGTGAGAAGAATTAAAATCAAATCCCGATTGGGATGGATTTACTTACTAAAGATTCAGTGAGCGAACATGCTCGCAAGGTGATCTTAACTAAGAAAGGAAGAAAGAAATATGGAAATTACTCAATGAAAAGAGTTAAGTCACTCGAACAAAAAGGAATTCTAACAAATTACAAAGAGAATTTAACTCTCTACATCTACATTATCAAATACAGAGGATGGTTGAGGCTTTTCTGCGCCTTTATCAGCTTCACATCCGCCAGTTGATGGATTTTCTTCAGAAATGTTTTCATCACCTTTGTTCTCGCCAGTTGCTGGACTTTCATCAGAAATTTTGCTATTCGGATCTTCATCGACGACTTCCTTATCAGAGAGATCTTCGCCACTTTCATATTCATAATCACTATCTGGAGCATGGGGAACTTCATCATCACTTACTTCCAAAGGATCGACGGGATAGGATCAAGAGACTTGGACAGCAAAATATTATTCACAAGAACTTCCGCTTTAGGAGAGAATTGGCGAAGCAATGCCTTCTGACGATTCTTACTATCAATGTCCTTACAATAAGACATATAATCAAATCTTCGCTCCGCACGGCCGCGAGAACGAGCAAGAGACGCGGAGAGTAGTCCGTTTTCCTTGCGAATTCTAGAATAATCGACTGAGGGTGGAGATAGTGGAGCGAAGCTTTCTCGTAGTCTCGCATAACAAATGCACAAGATCGTAAAAATTCTTATCGAACATTATTGGCATCTTCAGAGTAATAAAGCATTCATGGAATAAATACATAAATTAAGATAGTCAAATAATTTGACTACCTTCCTTTTGAGAAGTAAGATGTTGAATTAAAGCCACAAATTATTCCCCAAGCGGTCCATGACATCATCAAATGAATCTCCCACTAAGCCTTTCAATCGAGATCGCAAATTCTTTTCATTAGAAACAAGTATGGAGTTTTCTTACGCGAGAGCAGAGTTGGATTTTTCTAATTTGACACATTGTTCTTGGAATTGCCTCGCTTTTACACTCAACGTTATTCTACCCTGAATAAGTTTATCTCTCTCAGGCAGAATTTCTTCAAGTTGGCTTTTCAAAGTATGATTAGCTTGCTTGTGTTCTTCAAATAACTTTTGACAATCATTATACCGTCGCGAGGTAGCTCGCCATCTTATTCAACAGAGAACGTTTCTCTTGAGAAAGAGTTCGATTCTCATCTGATAAAGTTTCCAACTCCAAATTAGTTTTAGTCAAAGCATAAGAGAGGCGAGATAAGTCATTACTTAATGAGATTTGTTTCTGCGATAAATCAAAATTCTCTTTTTAGACAAGTTATTTATTTGATCACCAGATAGGTATGAAGATTATCTAAGAGATTATACTTGCTCCATCCAAGCATCTCTTTCAACTCGAACTTCTTCAAATGATGGACTCCGCTTGATATATCTCCATTATTCGTTTCGGTTTAATACTTTGAGGACGAGCAAGGGTTTGAGTTGAAAAAAAAAAAAAAAAAAAAAAAAAAAAAAAAAGGGGGACGGCAAGAGCATACCTTTTAATTATTAATTATTATTGCGAAGATTATCACGATCTAGTGAGATAATGAGAAATTTTTGATTTTCAAGGTGGAGATTATTGCACTTCACAACCCATAACTTGGAGATCATCCTTCACCTTATTAACCTCTTGAACTAAAGATGCTTATGAGATCCTCTCGAGCCAAGATGCTTACTTATAATCTCGCAGACATTCGATTTGACAGATCGCAGAGAAGCCTTTTTGGCATCATTCACGAGATCAGAAAGGACCTTAAAAGCCACATCTATCCCCTCCAAATTTTCAGCAGTTAGAGGAATTTGTTCAAGTAAAGAAGACGAGTCGTCCTTTGTCAAAGGAACCTCATGAGAAGAGGAGGTTTCAGGGAGAGAAGTGATTGGAGAAATAGCAGGGATATTGATAGCAGGAGAAGGTATAAGATCGTTTGTAGTAGGACAGTTATAAGGAACTTGGTCTATGAGGAGTTGAGGCATAGAAACATTGTCGTTGGTAGTAGTACTGGGAAGGGGGCACAAAATTATCTTGCGAAGATTTCAGAACAGGAGATGAAGGTGTGAATGAAGGAAATGGAACGTCAGGAGTAACAGTTTGGAGTAGAGGCTTTTGGGAGCATGACCAGAGTTTTATCATCCTCGCGAATGACAAATTAAATAAAAGTGAGGCAAATAATGTATTGTTGATAAAAAATAAATGTTTCTTGAATACCTTGTCACTCACAGGATTTCTTTTTTGAAGCCATAGATTTTGCTCGCGAAGTGAGCTTTGGTTGAGTGATCTTGCTCGCAAGTAGATTTGGCGAGCCCAAAGAAAGAAGAGGATTCTTCACTTCAGAACTTATTTCTGGGTTGGTTCTTGCTAAACAACAATGGCGAAAGAAAACTATAAAGTTAATCATACCAAGTATGATTTCAACAAAGAAAGCTAATCTCAAATTTGATCAACCACAAAATCAGCCAGATGTGGCAAAATTAACAAACCCGGACGCCATGAGAGTAACAACTGGTAGGGAATAGTTAAGGTGGTGAAGAAGACGATAAGAGACAACAATAAGCAAACACTTGCGTAACGATGAAGAATAAGAACACTTACAGTGCATCGGGAAGAAGATGAAAAGGAAAAGGAAAATTTTTTACAAGGGATGCTCCTATAAATAGACGAGAAAATATTATGACCGGATAACATTAAATGCACCGGTAAAAGAGGTAAATATAGACACGTGTAAGCGGTCACCGCTAAATCCAAGGAAACTCCGACTTGGAAAGAACTTTAGTAAAATCCAAATATACAAAGTATTTCTTGATAGGCGAGGAGAAATTGCGATACTTTGATTATTTTCTCAGAATTCCTATAGACAAGAAATGGCACTTCGCATATGTATTACAAAGAAGCTTCTAACTACACAAAAGAATAGAGGCAAGTACGTTTTTTGAGAAAAGTATTCTTTCGCCTGTTCCTTCGCCAATTGAAACTAAGGAATATGACAACAATGAATTTTTCCTTCAAATCGCTCTTCAAGCAATATTCAAGGAAAAGAGGCAAGATGTAGGATCATAATATCGCAACGTATAAGGCTCGCGAGATTAATGAACGACGGCCGCGCGAGGGAGTCGCAGAGAGCTAAAATAAACGACGCAATGAATAACGACAGGTGCAAAACATAAAGAAGACGTGAGACTCGGCGAGGATTAAGAAGTGTCGCGAGAGTGAATGTTTGTGCATCTGCGACACTTCGCGAGACATTCCCGAAAATAAAGGATAACTTAGCTGTCATCCACTATGTATTACCCTATATAAAGGGCTAAATGAGTCTGTAAGAAAGAGAGATCTTTTTGGAATTGTTAGGCAAGTCATTAGGAGAGAGAAAGTCTAAGAGTGTTTTAACTTCTAAGTGTAATTCTATTTTCCTGTGTAAACACTTCATGAATTCAATCAATTAATGTTCTTGATCTTACATCTTCCAATGGATTAATTAAGCAAAATCGAGTAAGGGGTGTAGTGTGGGAAATCCTGCTACTACACCAAAGAAGACTTTAAATTGAGCTACTAGTAAGAGATTTCACCTAATAGGTTACTCACCTCTCCGAATAGATCGTCTACACTTAGAATAACAACAAAAGAGTAATCTGTTGTTACGAAGGATTAGTTTGCTAGAAAAGGCAAACTTCGTGTATTTATAGACAAGGAAGTTTGGACACCAAGGAATTTCCAAACCAAAATATTCTCAAGATATTCATAAAAGCACACATTCGGTTTTCATAATTCCTGGAAATGCTCGTCCAAAAATAACGATCGAAATCTTTCGGAAAATCTAATTAGTAAATACACATTACTAATTCTGTAATTTCCTACAAAATGAAATTAATAACCTTAATTAAAAGATTCTTAACTTACTTATATTTCGATCCTGATTCTCTTCCCTTAGCCAAGTAAGGATTATCTTTGAACAATTATAGAAATAAACATTCACAAAGACGTGTTCAAAGTTTGTCGACATTTTAACTTTGTAAGTTCTCTTTCACACTTACAACCTTGAAACCGACGGCCACACTTCCAAACAAGTTTAGAATTTGTTCATCGACTTTCAAGAACTATGTGATTGATCAAACCAACATTCAATCACAATCATGGGTTTACGGTTCTACCAAAACAAGTTTTGATTCTACCTCCATGTGAGTATTGTGCATAGTCACACTAGCTTCCCAAAAGTTCGGTTGACTAGGTACTAGGATCGGTTCCCCACATATATATGGTATCTAACTTATATGTGTTGCACATGTCCATAGGATCGGTTCCCTTTTCTCGCTATAAACCTTGGCCGCACCCCATACAAGATCGGTTCCTTTTGATGTCTTTGCACCCCTTACTTGGATCGGTTCCCTTTCCCCTACTAGGATCGGTTCCCTTTCCCCTTACAATGATCGGTTCCCTTTCCCTTACAAGGTCGGACATACAAAATCCGATCATACCATAGGTGATTACTTAAGATCGGTTTTACTAATAAAGTTATACCAATACATAAGTCGGGCCTTAGTGAATAGTTCTACCAAGAACACAACAAGTTGTGAGCTATTTATACTCTATCACACATATTGGTTGTTCATAAGATATGCAATGAATAACAAAACCAATAACACTGGCAATTTCCTTTTGGTTCACAAACAAGTTTATGAACTTACTTCCTTAGAACACATATAAATATTGTTCCCTAGATGAAATCCTCACCTCATACCCATACATAATCACAATAGCATTCAAATGATTATGGCGATGTCTTATCTACAAAGTTTAATGGTTAATCAATAAACCTCGTATTGTATTCCTTAATACTATGTCTATCTAGAGTTCAAATATGCTTCGCAGCTATATGTTTTCAATATGCACGACTTGAAAGATACGTTAGGGAATAAAACAGTTCAAGTCAAATATCACAAACCTCAAGTGGAAGGATGATTGTTGTCATTGTAGCTCCTTGCTTCTTCACATCTTCAAGTCTTCGCAATACATGTAATGTATCATATCCTAATACTTTCAAGCTAACATGTACGAAGTTTAACTCTAGTACATAATCAAACGACTCTTAACATGAGTTTTGATTCACTAAAATATGACAACCAAACTTGACATACCAACGCTTGGTGGGTTCAACCCATGCTCTAACAATCTCCCTTTGTCAATGTTAGTGAAAAAACTCTTACATCATATGGATAAACAAATTACAATAATTCCTTACAATCCGCTTGATTCCCGATTCAACAAAGACATTGAAATCGCTTACATTCAATCCTTGAAAATGTCGTTGTTGACATTATAATAACAAAGCTATTACTCCCCAAGGAAGATATGTAGATATTCAATCCGCACATCTTTGTTATACCAATCATATGACATGTTACTCCCCTTAGTCCGTGTGCTTTCACTCTTTCGTTAGGTAAAAACATTCAAGTACCAATGTTCTTTTCCCTAGCGATGCCAATCAATATAAATATCAATGCCAAGCATCACCTGTTTACTCCATATATTTCTCCCCTTTTTGTCACAAAAATGACAAAGAAACGAAAAATAAAGGACAACGCGAAAAGAATCTTACAAATCTCATAATAGACTTGCAAACCCGTAGAGTTAGGCACGAGGGTTCCACATCATGTTCTCGATAACCAATATCAAAATCGAAACTACAAGTAGTCTTATTTTGATATGTTACCAAGAAAACAATTGTCCGAAACAATTTTTCCAATTTAGTTTAGCAAACTAAAAACAACTAAGCATATTAGTCCCTTTGCTAAACCGATTGTTCAAAAACAACCGCTTAATTCGATAAGACCAAAATAAAGATAAACTCCATTTTCTCATCTGAGTTCTAATTATCCATAAACTTAGACCTTTCAATTTTAAACAAGACAAGTACTAGGTTAGTTAACTAGCATTTCTTGTTTGTACATTCGATTATACTTGAATAACCGAAACCTCACTTCGATAAGTCTAACTAAGATCAGAATTAACTTAGTTTCTTATTCGGAATCGAATTGGACTAAACAACTCATCCCGTACACATAATGTTTCGTTAAGCCATAAATAATTCATACAAAACAAAATAAATCAACTTGTTGAGTGGTAGAGCAAAATTTTTGGTGGCTAGATTGTTTAGTGGTAGAGCAAAATTTATTGGTAGGCCTGGTAAATCTTTGTTGATTATTGAGAGTTTGTTCTTGCATCCTAGCAAGTGAAAATGCTTGCATTAATGTAGTAGGATGAAACATACTAACAGAGTGTTTGATCTCATCCTTTAACCCACCAATGAAACTCATCACAAAATAGTGTTCATTCAACATAGGATAATATCGAAATAAAAGCCCTTTTAAGTTCTCAAACTGCTCAAAATAATCATCTACAGTAGTGGTTTGAGATAACTTACTGAATATACCTAAGATGTTGTCATTTGCAGGATTTTTGAATCCAGCTTTTGGGGTTCTCTCCATCAAATCTTGGGAAATCTAGCTTTGGAAAACGTTGGACGTTGTTAGAATCACAACCCCCTTGTGGATAATTGAACATCAACCCTCCGAGCTGGAAAGAATTTGTATGAGATTCTCCACCTGAATCTCTTGTTTCTTCCTGTCTCTTACCTGTAAAATTCTCCATGTACTTGACAAAGTCTTCTCTGGATAATACAGATTCCTTCAACTCTTTGTTTTGCGCAGCGAGGTCGTTGTATTGTAAAGAAAGGGTGTTGTATTGTGAAGAGAGATCATCAATTTGTTTAGTGAATTTCTCTGAAATTTTTTGAAGATCTTCATTCACGTCTTTAATGGTGGGATGATTTGCTCCACCCATTGAGATGATAGAACGGCTCTGATGCCAATTGTTGTGTTTCCACAACAAATTAACATACAGAATTGAAGTAACAAAGACATCTGATTCAAGGAATCAGCCCAAGAGGAAGAAGAGATAACTAAATTACTATTTCATTCATTCATGTCCGTCACAACAGGATTCTTACACATTTATTGGCTGGTCCTTATCCCCAAAGGCCTAACCGATACAAGACACGTGCATCAATCCTAACGGCTAAAGATAGGTAGTCTTCCACTCAGAATGACTAGTACACCCAAAACTATCTCTACTGGTAGACTCTAATGCAAAATGAGAGAATAAGCAAAACAAGGGATTCAGACATATGACAATACCCCCCGATGGAACAACCCTTGTCCTCAAGGGTTAAAATGTGGAAAATGGGTTGTAATGTTGGCAGCATCCTCCTATGTATCTTCTTCAGCAGAGGCATTGGACCAGTGAATGAGCAACTGATGAACAGAGTGGTCTCCTCTGGAAATGTCCCTTGAATCCAAAACAGCAATGGGTGTAACTACTACCTGACCTTCATGATCCACTAATGGCAAAGTGGGAGAAGGAATGTGATGAGAACCAATCCTCTTCTTCAACTGAGAGACGTGAAAGACAGGGTGGATGTGTGCCTCAAGAGGAAGTTGCAACTTATAAGCTATAAAACCTATCTTCTGGATGATGGGAAAAGGCCCATAATATTTTGCTGAGAGCTTGAAACTCTTGCGCAGAGAAACAGAGGTTTGTCTATATGGCTGGAGTTTGAGATATACTGGTCACCCACTTCAAATGCTCATCGGATCGTTTAAAGTCGGCAAAGAATTGCATGCGTTCTTGAGCTTTGGATAACATATTTTGAGAAAGCGCAACATCTCACTTCTTTGGTTCAAATATTTCTCCATTGAAGCTACAAGGAAGTATACACTTTGAGAAGGAAATGCTAAATGAGGAGCTTCATACCCATATATAGCTTTGAAATGAGACATTTTGATGCTTGTGTGGAAGTTCTTTGTTGTACCACCATTCAACTAAGTCCAACCAACTTGAATGTATAGGTTGATGACCTATCATGCACCTCAAATAATTCTCAAGACAGGCATTGACTCTCTCATCAGCCATCCTGTCCCGAGGATGGTAAGCAGTGCTGAGTTTCAGTTGTGCACCCAAATTCTTGAATAAGTCTTGCCAAAAGTTACTTGTAAAAACCTTGTCCCTGTCAGAAACTATTGAAGTTGGTAGGCGATGGAGTCTGAATATATTATGCATGAAGGCCTTTGCCATCGAAGAAGCTGTATAAGGATGTTGCAATGGAATGAAATGGCTGTATGATACGTATTGATCTCTATACCTTGGTAACTATTACTATAAAGGCGGAATTCAGAATAATAATAGACGAGAAACTTAGAAAACGGAACACAAGTAATAATTCGAATAAAATATCTTCTCTTAGATTATGAACAAGAAAACGATTACAATTCTCTCTTTGTTACGCTCACAATCTTCTCTAAACAAGGATTAACCTTAAAAATCCATTTGCTAAGCTTGCACAAGTATTGTCGTAAGCTTTCTCTAGGTTTTAAATGTTCCTAGTATATGTCCTTAGCTATTATCCAAAGCCCTCTATTTATAGTCTTCATCGTACTCACTAGATCAAGGACTTCTATTAGGAATCTATTTCCTAAACTAAGAGTATTGCCTAAAACAAAACTCTTCCCTAACTAGGAATTCTACCTAAACAAGGATTCATGCCTAGAATAGGTTTCTTCCCTCAACTTAGCTTGAGGTTAACTAAGTTCCCTAAAGGAGTACGGATACACTGTATCATGGGTCCCCCTTTTAAGAACTTGAACTCATGTGAGAGTTAAAAATAAAGGTTAGGGAACTCGAGAGTCCCCTTTTCCTTGTTAAACCACTTAGCCTTGCTAGGAACTTGACCTTTACATCCAATTAGAAAAGCTTCTTTCTCTCCTTGTCGTGTTTTAGTCACTCTTCGCTCCAATATGCGGTCTTCCTTGAGTGGTTCCTCTCTATCAAACCATAAGTCTTCTACTTGTGGTAAGATCATAGTGTTGTCGTCGTCATCATCAAGTAATGGTGGTTCAAACAACTTCAAGTATTCGGCATTTATGACCAAGTACATTCCTAGATAAGGTGGCAGAACCTAGACGAAAGGCATTGTCACCAATCTGATCGAGAATACGAAATGGTCCATACCTCAATGGTTTCAACTTCTTACCTTCCCCCTTCGATCGTTCCTTACCTAATTTTAACCATACCAAGTTACCAATACCGAAATTACAAGGTATAAGATGCTTGTCATGCTTTGCTTTGTATTTGGCTTGTGACTTCTTTAGTTGTGCTTCAACAGTCGCATGAATCGAGATATCTTCTCCAAGAACTTTTGTGCCTTTTGCCGTTCACTTCCTTCCTTTCCCCCATTGAGGTGTCACTAGAAAATACTAGATCGAAATGACTAGGTGGTAAGTAACCATAGCATGTCTCGAAAGGAGATTTCCCGAAGAATCATGGAACCGCTCTATTGAAAGCAAATCGTAGATACGGTAAACTCTCATCCCAAGTTTTAGGATGCTTAGAATTATATCCCCTTAACATGTGAACCATAGTCCTATTGACCACTTCGTTTGTCCGTCTCTGTTTGTGGATGAAAATCTGTACTCTTCTTCAACCTAGTGTCCATCATCTTCCATAAAGAATCCCAAAAGTGACTAAGGAATCGACTATCCCTATTAGAAATAATCAAGTAGGTAAACCAAAATGCTTCCACACGTGCTCAAAGAAGAGCTTTGCTGCACCGGCTCCGTTCTGATCTTTGTACATGGAATTAATGCAATCATCTTGTTGAATCGGTCGACCACAACGAACAAGTAATCATGACCAGACTTGGTCTTCGGTAACCCACCAAGAAAATCCATAGAAATACTCTCCCAAGGCCTTGATGGTACTTGGTAATGGTAGATATAACCCACGTTTTCTGTTGGAAGGTTTAGATGTTTTGCACAACTTACACCCTCTAACTAACTTAGCCACATCATCTTGCATCTTCGGCCAAAAGACATAACGCCGGAGGTTAAGTAGAGTTTTATTCATCCCAAAGTGTCCAGCAACTCGGGAAGTGTGTGCCTCTCTCAACCACTGTAAACGATCTCCATCTTCTGGTATGCAAAGTAACTGACCTTTGTATAACAATCCATCTCGGAGTTCATACTCGCTTTTCAAACCACTATTTACACCTTCTAACACCTTCTTGAAGTCTTTGTTGGATGCGTATGATTCGCATACTCTTGAGGAACAATTGGTGAATTCTCATGGCCACCATTAATGCTCGAATTGGAGGTCGAGATAACATATCTGCCAACTTGTTTGTTACTCCCTTCTTGTACCTAATGAGAATATTGAAAGTCATCAAATAAGACATCCACTTCATGTCTTCGGGCTTGTTGTAGTTTCGTGCATGAGCATGTAGATACTCCAACGGTTTGTGATATGAATGTACCACTACTTCTTTACCTAAGAGATACACTCGCCAATGTTTGATACATTGATATAAAGCATAAAATTCTTTGTCATAAGGTGCGTAGTTCTTAATAGCACATGAGAACAATTCTGAATGGTACTCCACTGGTTTACCATCACTGTAACAACACTCCTCCCAATGCATAGTTAGAAGCGTCGGTCTCAACTTCAAAAGTACGATGTAGGTTAGGAAATGCCAACACTGGTGCTTCTGAAATCTTTCTTTTTAGTAACTGAAAAGCGTCTTCATGAGTTTGCTTCCATTCAAACTTTGCCTTAGCTCCCGTCAAACCATGTAATGGTCCTGCAATATTTGAAAAATGCGGGATAAACTTACGCAAGTAGGTGCAAGCCCCTAAGAAACTCGATTTCGATTCTGATACTACTAGGTCTAGGCCACTTAGTGATCACTTCAACCTTCCTTGGATCAATCTTCCGTTGTCCACCACCAACAATAAATCCGAGATACACTAACTCCTCCTTCCCAAACTCACACTTCTTTACGTTCAACTTCAGTTGGCATTCATGTAACACTTTAAACACCTTCTCAACGTGAACGAGATGCTCTTCCCAAGTTCTACTGTATATTAGGATATCATCCAAGTAAACAATCACAAAATCTTCTATAAAAGGTCGTAACAAATCATTCATCAAACGCATAAACGTCGCTGGAGCATTACACAAACCAAAAGGCATCACCAACCATTCGAACAAGCCTTGTTTGGTTTTGAAATCAGTTTTCCATGTATCATCTTCTCGAACTCTCATCTGGTGATATCCAAATTTGAAATCTAACTTTGTAAAGACTCGAGATTTTTCCAATTGATCCATCATGTCGTCTATCCTAGGTAAAGGGTAACGATTCTTGATTGTGATCTTGTTCAACCCTCTATAATCAATACACATGCGCCGGACCTCCATCTTTCTTTGGAACCAACAACACTGATCCACAAGGTGAAGCACTTGGCACTATCATTCCTAATTCTAAAAGTTCCTGGACTTGTTTCTTGATCTCATTAGATTCCTCTATGGTCGTGCGATAAAGACCTACATTAGGAAGAGAACTCTCCCAGGTCAACATGATCTCATGCTCCACACTCCTCTTTGGCGGTAATCCCAGTGACATCTAAAAATAAATCCTTTACTTCAACTTCAACCTTTCTAGGTTATCTTCTTGTTGTGCAAATCAAGGCTGCCAAACAAACTCTACTCGGCTTCTCCTCAAGAGAACGGATCACAAGGAGAATGAACTTTGTGCTAGCATTCACCAACCGCTTAGCATGGGTGGATGGCAGATCAAACTTGCTCCCTCAAGAGGAGAATCAATAGCCCGAATCACAAAACTTTCTCCATCTTTGGTAAAGGTGTACTTTTATTCCCTCCACCGTGTAGAGTTGCATCTCTATCCCATAGGTAAGGACTACCTAGTACCACGACAAACATCCAAAGGAACTACGTCGCATGTAACCCGTCAATATATGACTCATCTAGAGCAAATTTGAACGTGCACTGCTTCTGAAACTTGTAAGCCCCTTCCTTTTGAAGCCATCCTAAAGGGTATGGTTTTGGATGTTTGAAAGTCTTCAAACCTAACTTCTGCACCAAAGAATTTGAAAGCAAATTCTTCTGACTTCCCGAGTCAATAACAGCATCAACTAGTGAAGTTTTGACTTGCATCTTTACTGTGAAGAGTTGCTCCCTAAGATCATCTTTTGAAGGTCTTTCTTTTGCCCCTGTCATAAGAGAAAGCTTTGAGTTGGGTTTCGTTAGTCCGTGGACTTCTTTTGGAGTTTGAGCGACTAGTCTTTGCCTTCTTGGCTTCTTTCCTCTGCAACCCTTTAAGCTTTAGATGAGGGTTCTTAACCCAACACTTGTTGACAATGTGACATGTTTGCTTGCAATGGGTGCAAGACAAACCTTCCTTGTCACTAGACTTCCCTTACTCTTTGCTCCTTTCACCTCCTTTCACAGTGGTACCTCCAGATTTCACCTTAGTATTTCCCTTTGAATCAGATTTCTTAAGCATGCCCTCAATGGCATTAGCTTTTATACTTGCTTCGGAGATAGTATCCACCAAAAACATCTTCAACTCCTTCCGTATATACTCATGGAACCCGAAATATATTTCATGTAGATAACATAATCCCCCAAGTCTAAGTCCAAAATCATAGCTTGATTACGAAATTCCAAGTATATTCTTGTACGGTTTGGTTGTAAATCTGCTTCAAGTTGTACCACTTGAACCATCTCTCCTCAAGGTAGCCAATCGGATAAAATGTTTCCTTATAACCGCCTTGAATCTTTTCCACGACAATACTCCTTTACCTAGGTTTTGTCTTTGATAAGCTTTCCACCAGGTTAGAGCATGCTTTTGTAGCTTCAATGCCGTGAAAGCAATCTTTTCCTTTGAACCATATTCAAAGGAAGAGAAATATGTCTCTAGGCGTTCAATCCAATCATCTAATTTTTCTACATCGACACTCCCATCGTAAAGTGGAATATCAACACGAAAATCAATTTTCATATTCTTACCATGAGGTTTAGTTGATGTAGGACTTTTAAGAAACTCTTTCTCTTTTCTTCATCCTCATCTTCTTCTTCTCTTCTTCTTCTTCTTCTTCTTGAATCGTCTTCTTCATAATCATCTTTTTCCGAAGCTTCGGTGAAGGTGTAACCTTTTCTTTGTCTTCTTCTTAGGTGTATGAGAATGAATACATTCACTCAATTCTGAAGGGTAACTTGAATAGACTTCATGTCTTTTGCAAACATAGCCACCTTTTCTTCCATAGTTTGTGGTTCGCCTTCCTTAGGATCACCATCGACTTTGTCATCCTTGATTCCCTTGTTTTCTTAACGTCTTCCAACTTCTCGAGTACCTCACCAAGCTTTATGTAGAGATCTAGTGAAAACCATAAACCACGAGGATTTACCCTAAAAACTAACCTTGCTCGTGATGCCAACTTGATACGTATTGATCTCTATACCTTGGTAACTATTACTATAAAGGCGGAATTCAGAATAATAATAGGCGAGAAACTTAGAAAACGGAACACAAGTAATAATTCAAGAAAATATCTTCTCTTAGATTATGAACAAGAAAACGATTACAATTCTCTCTTTGTTACGCTCACAATCTTCTCTAAACAGTGGATTAACCTTAAACTATTTGCTAAGCTTGCACAAGTATTGTCGTAAGCTTTCTCTAGATTTTCTTTGCCTAGTATATGTCCTTAGATATTATCCAAAGCCCTCTATTTATAGTCTTCATCGTACTCAGCCGATCAAGGACTTCTATTAGGAATCTATTTCCTAAACTAAGAGTATTGCCTAAAACAAAACTCTTCCCTAACTAGGAATTCTTCCCAAACAAGGATTCATGCCTAGAATAGGTTTCTTCCCTCAACTTAGCTTGAGGTTAACTAAGTTCCCTAAAGGAGTACGGATACACATGTATCACCGTGCTTAGTGAGCCTATCTACCACTACCGAAATGACATCCTTTCTGTCACTTTTGGGAAGGCCTTCTATGAAATCCATGCTAATGTGTTGCCATGCCTGATCGGGTATTAGGAGAGGCTATAGCAAGCCCAGCGAGGTAATGTGTGCTCTCCTTTGTTTCTTTGGCATACATCACAAAAAGGAAACCAGGTGAGAAAATATCTTGTTTCATGTTAGGCCAAAACTACTTCTACTCGCAGACTCTAATGCAAAATGAGAGAAAAAGCAAAACAAGGGACTTAGACATATGACACTTTGGTTGTTGATTAAATTAATTGACACTTGGATGTTGGTTTTTGATACCATCCAAGTTATTTATTATATTCAATCGGGCTGCAAATTCCTATTTGTTTGATTGCATTGAATTAAGAAATAGAGATATAACTCTTTGATATACTTTTCTTAAGATTGAGTCCGACCATCGATTGATTCTCTTAAAAGTATATTGGAGTTAGTCCATCTGATTGCTAAAGCGAAATATTGGGTGTGGTTGTTGGACCCCCGCTTTTCAATTGGTATCAGAGCAAGCAAACACGTTTAAGACCTCATAAGTCTGTGTTTGTGGCGATCTGACTCTATGGACAGACGTGATATCTCAGTAAACGTACCACCATTCTTCGATGGCTCAAATTACTTATGGTGGAAAATTGGCATGCGTGCTTTTCTTCAAGCGCGTGATTTTTCAATCACGGGTTTATGTTATTAATGGCCACAATCCTACAATGGTTACGATGAGACGGTATGTCTATTTCAAAGGATATTGGTAGATATGAACCTAACGAAATTCTCGCTGCAAATAAAAATTCTGACGGTTTAAATGCTATCATTCATGCCATTATCCCATATCTTCATCACCATGTGACTACGTGCACTCGGTGTAAAGATGCGTGGGATATCTTAGAAACTGTATTTGAAGGGAATACCTGTGAAAAGGAAGATAGTCTTCAAAACCTAAATTTTGATTGGGAAAACCTTCGTATGGATGATGAAGATTCATTTGATGAGTTTAATCACAAAGTGTCTGAAATTGTTAATGCATCTTTCGCATTGGGTAAGACTATTCCTGAAAAGAACATTGTGATAAAAATTCTCAGATCGTTGCCCGATGGAATCGATTCTAAGAAACATGTCATCATTGAAGGAAATAACCTTGATACTCTATCCAGAAACTCTCTGGTAGGAAAACTAAAGATTTTTGATCTTGAACTTAGTAAACGAGAAAAAATTCGAATGAGTTGCAATTCCGTTACTTCTTCTGATGTAAGTTCTCTATGACCAAGATTGATTGATCTGAAGGATGAGAATTGCTTTAATTCTACTCTTTCGCTGTGTGTACAACAGTTAAAGAAAACTCTTAGGAGAAGAAAAAGAAAGTCTCGCAAAAAATCCTCCCAAATCAATGTAATGGGTAAGAAAGTTCACAAAAACTATGACAATGGAACTTATTCCATGTGCTACAAATGTGATCATCACACTTAAGTATTCTGATAAAGAAAAGAGTGAGATAACCAAAGCATGGATGGAAACTCTTGACTCACTGTCCTAATAAGAAGTCTGTGAAAGTTCTCTCACTTATTTTAGCTTGATAATCACCCTTGTTCTTTCGGCGACTCACGATTATTCCATGATAAACAATCAAACTTCTCGAGAAGAAAGATTCAATCTCTTGACCAAACATCTCTACTTGATTAAGAGAAAATTTCAAATGGAAAAGGAAGTCTGGATTAAAAGGATTGAAAATCTGGAATGTCAACTGAAAACATTAAGACAATAAAATGCGAATTCTCGCAATTGTAATTGTTAGAGCATAGCTCAAGAACCCACCAGCGTTTGTATGTCAAGTTTGGTTGTCATATTTTAGTGAATCAAAAATCATTTAAATACTCGCTTGATTATGTACTAGAGACAACTTCGTATAGGTTAGACTAGAAAGTCTAGGATTATGAGACATACAAGTACTACTCGAAGACTTGAATAATGTGAAGAAGTAAGAAGCTACAACGATAACATCATCCTTCCTCTTGAGGTTAGTAATATTTTGACTTGAACTGTTTCATTCCTAACGTATCTTTAAGTCGTGCTATATTGAAAACATAACTGCGAAGCTGTGAATATACTCTAGTAGTAGGACATGATCACATGATCATAGTGTTAAGGAATAGGATATGAAGTATAACGCTTATCTTTTGAACTTCGTATATAAGACATCGACATAATCGTATGAATGCTATTGTGATTATGTGTATGGGTAAAGGTGAAGATTTCATCCTAGAAACAATGTTTACATTTGTTTAAAGGAAGTAAATTCATGAACTTGTTTTATGAATAGAAATGGAAATTGCTAGGCTTATTGGTATTGTTATTCATTGCATATCTTTGGATTACCAATATGTGTGAGTTAGTGGAACCCGATCATAATAACTTGTTATATATCTTGGTAAAACTAGTCACGAGTGCACGACTTATGTATTGGTATGACTTTTATTAGTATAAGCCGATCATAAGTAATCACCCGAGATGGTATGATCGATATTTTTAATTGGTGTGACCGATCCTAGTAATTGGTGCGTAGATCACAAAAGTATTGTGTAATCGATCCTTGTAATTGGCGTAACCGGTCCTAGTAATTGGTGTAACCAATCCTAGTGACTTGTGTAACCGATCACAAGTAATACCATGAGAGTATGGTAACCGGTCCTGGTAATTGAGGAAACCGATCCTGGTAACCCGATGTAACCAGTCCAAGAACCATATTAAGGTAGAATCGATCCTTTTGTTTTGGTAAAACCGTAAACCCATGATTAGTGTATTGATATTTGATCAATCACATAGTTATCTTGGAATACGGATGAACCGGTTCTAAACTTGTTTGGAAGTGTGGTATAATCAGTTCCAAGATTGTAAATATGAAAGAGGATTTACATAAGAAATATGTCGACATACTTTGAACATGCTCACATTAATTCTTATCTTTTATTGTTCAAAGATATTCCTTAATAACTCAAGGAGATCCCAATAGAAAATAAATTAAGAATCTTTTAATTTAGGTTATTAGTTTTATGCATATCCCTGGAGAATAATAATTGGTAATGTGCATTTACTAATTGGAGATTTTCTAGTAAGATTTCGGTTATATTGTACAAAGCATTTCCAGGAATTATGAAAACCGTTTTTGGAAATATATTGCATATTTTGAGAATATTCGGTTTTGGAAATTCCTTGGTGTCCAAACTTCCTTGGTCTATAAATACCCAAGTTTGCATTTGAGCAAACTATCCTAAAGCCATTAAAACTAATCTTTTGTGTTGTTCTTTTGATGGAGCCGTCTATCCGGAGAGGAAAGTACCCTAATTAGGCGAAATCTCTTACGACGGCTCGTTTAAATACTTCTGTGGGATAAAGAAGCTCTACGAGTACCGTTGGTGGGAAACTAGATAATTGCAGTTTATTTTAGTTTTCGATTGATTTAATTGACTAACGGTTGTTGAACTTTGATTGCACCTAGTTTGTTTATTCTTGAGAATCTTCTCTTCTGATATAAGATTCACTCAAACTAGATCGAAGTTTCGACGGGATCTTTAAAATTGTTTGTAGATATAAAGACGTCTTGTGATAATCCATTGTTACTGGAGACTCAAGTTAAATGCGTGATTGATCACAAGAGATTCAAGTTGTGTTGTGCGGTGTTTATTGAAGATCTAAGAAGATTTGAAGACAAACAAGATTTTTGATTTGGTTTCTATATATTTAGTGTGCACAAAACTTGATCGGCTGGGATCCAACTAATATCGGATTTATTCGATTTATTAGTTGCGTGAGATTAGTAGCAATAATAGATCTCTTGAGTTCTATTTGATTGTTACGAATCCGGAACTTATTACTTCAAAGAATTGAAGATTGGATTGATCTAACCAGGCAAAGGAGTTTATTGGTTAAATGGAAGATCCATTGCACATGACTTGAGATATCTTCATTGGAAAGAATCAATAGAGTTGTTACCAAACATATTTGTTATTCCTTCACTGTTTGGAATACGATCCAAAGGAATTTTTCTAATGCGTGCACTTATTGAATGTCGAAGCGCGGGGATCTTGAAGAAACTAGGTGAACTATAGGTTGATTTTGGTCTCAACTATACGAAGTTAGTGTTGATTTTGTATATCGGCTTAATTATGAGAGTATTCAATTCTTGACTAGGTCCTGGGGTTTTTCCGCATTTGCGGTTTCCTCGTTAACAAAATCTTGTCGTGTCTTTTACTTTTCTATTTCCGCAATTATAATTGTTTTATTATAATTAGAAGTAAAATACACAAACGTTAATTCCGAATATACTTGATAGTGATCATATAGTGTTTGGTTAAGTCTGAACCTATTATCAAGTATCATACTTCGTTGTTGTATTGTCTCGATCTTGTATCCATAGTCAATCACACAAGTTATCTTGTTGTCGTATTGTCTCGATCTCGTATCCATAGACGATCACACGAAGTGTGAACCGATTCGTTGCATTGTCTCGACTCTGTCCATAGACAATCACTTTCGGTAAAGGACTTATATGTGGATAAATAAAAGATTGTGATGTATTTGGGTACCCACGTCTTTTAAGTGATGTTAAAAAGAATGATCGATACTCTTCGATAAGTTCTTGCAAACCATATCAACATATTAGTCATGTGATTTTGTCGTGTTCTAATCTCTCTCATGATGAGAAAGACATGGTTAAATTCACAACATATCGTGAGCATACCTTGAATAAAAATCAGGATTACCCAGAAACGGATTGCACAAAGGTTCTTAAAAAAAACTTCTTAAATCACGTTTTGAAGAAGAGAAATAAATCTCATAAGAAATCTATGTCATTTTCTAAAGAGATTTTAGAACCATTCATAGTATGCAAAAATCGATGAACAATCTGTTCATAAAAATAAAGGAAGAAAAATATCCTCTTGGATTCTCACTCTCCAAAGAGGAATCAAACGAGTTTAACAAAATCATCCTCCTCTCTTGTGAAACCTCTCGATCCTTTTTTAGGTGGGAGAAATTACTCTTTGTAAGTTTTGAGATTGTTCTTGTCTCTCAGTAGGATTCAAATATCGCACAACATATTTTCTTAGCGTGCGAGATTCAATTATTTTCTTAACTCGAGAGAGTGTCTCGAGAGAAGGTAGCAAGACTCGAGAGAGTGTCTCGATAGAAGGTAGCAAGACTCGAGAGAGTGTCTCGAGAGAAGGTAGCAAGACTCGCGAGAGTGTCTCGAGAGAAGGTAGCAAGACTCGAGAGAGTGTCTCGAGAGAAGGTAGCAAGACTCGAGAGAATGTCTCGAGAGAAGGTAGCAAGAGCCTGCGAAGTCATTAAAGGGCTCGCGAGAATATGAGCTGTATGTGAGTTGTCATCCATTATGTAAACACCTATGTAAAGAGGAGAGCAGGAGAGAGAAAAGGGGAATAATTTTGGAGAGATAGATTTTTGTAAAGAGGAGGAATAATTTTGGGAGAACACTTTTAGGAGGAGAGAGATATTTTTAGAGAGATTTATTTTCTTTATCATCTTCTTCCCCAAATAATTAGATCTAGAGCTCTACAAATTATCCATTAATGGAGATTGTAAATGTAATTCTTATGTAACCTCAACAATCATAGTGAAGAACCGTGGATGTAGATCACATTGATCGAACCACGTAAAAAATCTTATGTGTCCATTTTACAATTTTAGCATTTTTATCTTCATTTTCATATCAAATAAGTTTAGATCTAGAAATTATTATCAAGATATAGTGAGGGTGTAGTGTGGGTTTTCCTGCTACTACATATGCGCTAGAAACAGGGATGACAATTTTTGTTGTTGATTCAACGGAATTTCCGGGAGAAGTAAAGGATTCATACAACCACCAACCTTGTTCATAGGATACACAGCTTCATGGAAATTTGGTTCATAATCCTAGCGAAATTAGTTGTAGAAGCAGAAGAAAATTTTGGGGAAAGAGTTGAGTACCCAGAAATCAAACAAAGCTGCACCGAAAATCGCCTTAAAAGGACGAATCTATTCTCATCTCTCTAATTTTGCTTTAATTACCAGATCTGGATATTAAAAAACACATGATTTTTCACCAAGAATACAATTTCCTTTTCAACACATGATTTAAAACGATTTTTGATTACAGATTTGGTTTCAATGAATTTTACTCTACAAACCCATATGGGAGATTTCAAAAGTATTGAGTAACAAAAATTTCAGTTGATCATGTAAATGAAGCTAGGTCTTACGTTCGATTGCGTAACGAATTGATTGGTTGCTCGCAAATGATATATATTGGAAGGAGAAGAGATCAGCGAAGGACATTTTATATGATTCTTGCCGAGACAAGCTCGAGTGCATTAGTCAAGCTCTTGTCACCTCACACGAAGAAAAAGGAGCCAAAGACTAGCTCGCGGGCAATCCAATACCGTCAAGCTTCGTCAGAACACGAGTATAACGAGCAATAGTTCACTTTGCCGAACTTCACAAGTAAGCTGCGAATCTCGTGAATCCACAGCCTTACAAGACACGATCGAGAGATCATTGCCATCTCTGCGAAGAAGGAATGAATTTCTCAAATAGTTCCAACGAGGTTAGTTAAGGAAGAAGAGAGATGAAGTCTACTTACTCAATGTTCCGAGTGAAGGCAAGCTACTATTGTTTCCAGTAGTGACACAGTTCAAAGAAGAAAATGAAACCATACTGAGCTACAGCCATACAAAAGATCAGTAACTCAGCTACAGCCAGATCAAGACAAGGAAGCAATGAAGAAAATGAAACCATACTGAGATTTTTCTTTGTTATCAACTTCAGCGAACAAGGTTAATCTTCACATGAAGAGAAACAACATGAGCAAAGAGAAAGATATTGAACTATCTTCATCGGTAACCTTTATCTCGTCAACAAATCGTGAATCCATTTTCTAGAAAAAATAAGAAAGTGTATGATCAAAGGAACTGCAATATGTCGAAGCAATTCCAATCAAAGACAGCAAAGAAAAAATATCATCAACAAATCAGTGAATCTACCCAAGACTCAAAGTGAATAAGATCTACCAGTTTGAAGTTAACTACGTTGTATGTCTAATATTGGCTGCCAAAGAATTGAGAATAACACTTCGGTGAAGGCTACTTATCTCATCAACCCTAGCGAGATAACCCATTTCATCCATTCACTTCGCAAACTTGTTGCAACTATTACTTCACGAGAGCATAAAAATTAGTCACAGGAAAATGAAATAGTGACAGGAAGTACAAAGGATTATCAAAGGCAGGTGGAGATTGTAGAGAAGGCCAAACAGCGAAGGGATGTATGAAAAGGGATTCATCATAGGGGATAAAGCAAAGAATTATGGAGCTTTGGTTCAACAGGGAGTAAGTCTTGCGAAGTCCCAGAGAAGAACGATGACCAGAGAAGTCCCAGCAGCCAGAAATGATGAGCTAGACCAGCATACAAAGAATTGTTTCAAGATCAGTAACACACTAACGGGCAAGAGAGAAAGAAGTTTACTTCATCAAGGGTTCCAGCGAAGGTTAACTTTGTGGTCATTAGCGAAGTAAGGAAAGCAACAGTTCTACAGGTGAAGAACTCTCAATCAACTGTTCCAGCGAAGCCAAGGAAGGATGATAACTCGCAAAAACGGCGAAGCCAAGGAAGGATGATAACTCGCAAAGCCAGCGAGGGAAGAAGCACTTAACCACCTGTAAAAAAAAAAAAAAAAAAAAAAAAGTATACTTACAGGCGAAGACAAACTGTTGGAGGTGGAGATGTAATAAGCAAATATAAAAGAATAAATGGTGCGAAGTTTACCGCAACAACATGAAAACACAAGTCGGCCACAGATGGTTCGGGGGTGGCAAATGCGCTTGAAAATGCAAGATCGAATCCCACCAAGCTTAGTTTTTCGCAAAATTTCGAAATCCTAGAGGCGAAGAAATGAAGTAAATTCACAGCACCATGTATTTCTTTCGCACACGGTGAGTGGCACACATGGTTGGAGAAGAGGCATGCAAACTAGAGGTCGCGGGTTCGAGTCTTCCCCTTCGCACAGAATTTTTTGTTTAGCTGATATTTATTTTATGCGACGTTCATACATTTCAAGGATGATGGCTTCGCAAGCAAATCAGATACTTCATGAGACAACTAACAATGAATGAAATCGCAAATGATATGATATTATGAGAATGAATGAAAGAAGTGACGAAGTGAAGAAATGAATGAAAGAATGAAGACATGCGATAATTTCGCAAAGATAATGAGAAGAGATAATCAAAAATGAATGATTGAATGAATTGACAAAAATGAATGAGTAAATGAATGGGACGAACCTTTATGGCGTACACCCTAGTTCGCGAATAACATTTCGTAAGAGGCAAATGTAAGACCTAAAGTGCGTCATATAAGGGGGTATCTCTCGACATGGCTCAGGGGGAAGGTTACACCGCTCCTGAAGCCTGAGTCATGGAAATTTGGGGCCCATGAAAGCCTATCCGGAAGAGGTACCTTGGATTCCCAACTATATATGTAGGTTATACCCTGGTTGGGCGACCGAGGGTCTCTTTCAAGGAGTCAGTGTATGCTCAAGGCGCCGAGGTACACGGTTGAGCCAGAGTGCCCGGGATGGATGAACCTACCCTGGCCATTCTTGGCAAGTCTTGGCATATGTTGCACTCGCCCGAAGAAAACTCCACTTAGGGTGCAGTCTCGTAACCATAAACCCTATAGGTATAAGGGATAAGAGGCTGCGAAAACAACTGGTTGTTGTTAAGACCGGATGGGAGGAGCTAGTCTTGTATGGCCGATGTTTCGCCTCCTTGAAGGGGCAACCGGGGAGATGATAAGGGCGACGCTCTCCATTAGGGGGAGTGTCAAAAAAGACGCAAATGTCATGAGGCTTTGTTTTCGCAAGGAGACTTAGGCTTGTCATATTTGTGCAATGATCCTGAAGAGGCAATAATACTAACGCGAGGGTAAGACGAGATCAATGGGTCTTTACACGAAAGTGTACGGACGTCCTGCGATTTCGTCGCAAGACGGCAATGTCATGGGGCTCCATGTTCGCAAGGATATTTAGGCCTGTCATATTGTCGCAACTAAAACATCCTGCAGAGGCAAAAATACTTGGAAAATGATAAGGCAAGATCAATGGGTCTTTACATACAAGTGTAAAGACGTCCTGCGATTTTGTCGCGATGAAAGGTGGCAGGGGAGGACCTCTAATTAGGGAGGTCTAACTTGGAAGACCACAAAAAATGATAAGGCAAGGTCAATGGGCCATTGCATGAAAATGTAAAGTCACTGCGACCTTGTCGCAACAAGAAGAGATAAAATAAAGACTAAAATGATAAGGCGAGAAAAAGCGATTTCTCCATTCATGGAGATACACCGCGACCTCGTCGCAATGATAAAATTCAACGTAAAGCAAGGAAGAGATTATACTATTGCATGAGCACAACGCAGGAGATAGAGGAAAGATAAGAATGAAGAAATAACTCATTCATTCAACACTTTTTCAACGATTCTACCTTCGTAGATAAAGAACAGAGGCAACAATGGAATACCGAAAAAACATCTTATGTTCTTTATTTTCTCAATGTTATTTTCTTCGGTAAGAATCATTTCCAAAGAAGATGTTTATCAATGAACAACAAGAATCCTCACCAAAAAAGGGAATAATGGCTTTGCATGAACAGAGGAAATACTTCTTATACTTCAAGGATTAATATTTCTTATCCACTTCGCAAAGTTTCGAACTTCGCGAAAGAATAGAGCATAGCATAAGGCAAAGAACATGGAGCGGGAGTTTCGCATGATGGATTCGCAATACTTCTTATATTTAGAGGATTAAGTACTTCTTATACTTCTCAAAGGATACTTCATCCTTCTTATATATTTCGAGGATTAAGTACTTCATATACTTCTTCAAGGATACTTCATACTTCGCATAATTCGAGAAACGATACTTCATATATACTTCTCAAAGCTTGAACTTCGCAAAAGAATAGAGGCAAGTACGTACTTTTCAAGTCCAATATTCTTCCGCTCGTTCCTTCATCAACAAAGACCAAAGATTACTACAACAACAGATTTTTCCTTAAAGATCGCTCTTCAAGCAATATTCAAGGAAAAAGAGGCAAGATGTAGGATTCAAATATCGCACAACATATTTTCTTAGCGTGCGAGATTCAATTATTTTCTTAACTCGAGAGAGTGTCTCGAGAGAAGGTAGCAAGACTCGAGAGAGTGTCTCGAGAGAAGGTAGCAAGACTCGAGAGAGTGTCTCGAGAGAAGGTAGCAAGACTCGCGAGAGTGTCTCGAGAGAAGGTAGCAAGACTCGAGAGAGTGTCTCGAGAGAAGGCAGCAAGACTCGAGAGAATGTCTCGAGAGAAGGTAGCAAGAGCCTGCGAAGTCATTAAAGGGCTCGCGAGAATATGAGCCTGCCGTATGTGAGCTGTCATCCATTATGTAAACACCTATATAAAGAGGAGAGCAGGAGAGAGAAAAGGGGAATAATTTTGGAGAGATAGATTTTTGTAAAGAGGAGGAATAATTTTGGGAGAACACTTTTAGGAGGAGAGAGATATTTTTAGAGAGAGATTTATTTTCTTTATCATCTTCTTCCCCAAATAATTAGATCTAGAGCTCTACAAATTATCCATTAATGGAGATTGTAAATGTAATTCTTATGTAACCTCAACAATCATAGTGAGAACCGTGGATGTAGATCACATTGATCGAACCACGTAAAAAATCCTTGTGTCCATTTTACAATTTTAGCATTTTTATCTTCATTTTCATATCAAATAAGTTTAGATCTAGAAATTATTATCAAGATATAGTGAGGGGTGTAGTGTGGGATTTCCTGCTACTACATCTACTTTCCCTTGGACAAGAACAATAATCTCTAAAAGGGATGTGAAAATATTTCTGCTGACTTGTTTGTGTATCTCCCTAATTTGTTCTAGCTTTGGTTATTAAGCTAAGAACCGTTTCTGAACACTTGGATGTTTTCCCTATCTCTTTTCTAGTTAGGGTTTTTGTCAAAGGTCTTTTTGGGAATTTATCTCATCTCTTCTTCTTTTTAAAGAGATTTATTTCCCTTAAGCAAGTATTTCATTTACCTTCTCCATCATGTCCTCTTCAAGTCTTTCCAGTAAAGAGGATGATGTATGGATTGTTCTCTTTCCCTCTAAGAAAGTTCGTTTTGGTTCTTCTGATAATGAGATGTGTCAAGATAAACGTGATTCAACCTCTGATGGAAATCCTACCTGTTCTCATTTTGATAAACTCTCATTCACCATGAATCTTGTCTTGGAGAAAGTACGGGAGTTGAAGAGTGAACTAGAATCCTCCATCAAAAGACTTGAAGACAAGCTAGATAATCTTGAATCCAGGATTTATTTAATCGATGATGAACTTGATAATTATAGGGAATATGAGAAGAGTCTTCAAAGTAAGTGGAATGATTTTTCGGTTCTTTCTTAAATTTATTTTGTCTAGGAAACTTCTTATGAGAATTTATTCTTGTGTTTTAAGAAGGATAACTAGGGTTTGGAATAACAATTATTGTGAGTACACATAGCGATTGCCAACGATTTTCATCTTGCAATGTTTTTAGATTTATTTAAATTCTAAAGTTTATTTGGAAGATGATTTTGCAATATTAGTCTTTATGGTTTTGTATATTGCAACTTGTCATGGGATATGTGTGTTTGCGTCCGTGAACTATGATTGTCCCATATATATGTCAAAAGTTAAGCCTATTATGTCATTATGCAAATATTTTGATGAAGATAGGATGAACTTTTGATTGCAAAGATTAAGTCTATTATATGTCTTTATGCAAATATTGATGAAAAGTAGAATGAATCTTTGAATATTCCGCAGTATTGGTGTTTCCCTGATCCACTTCTATGTGATAGTATTGTGCGGCTCCGTAAGTTCTCTTATGTTGAGCATTTCCGATTAAATTCATCATGGGTTCTCTTGTGGTTAATTTAATTGAGTATTTGGATACAAATTCATGTTTCATGTGATTTTTTAATGTCCAAAGAAATCCTTCTTTTCTTGTGAAAGTGAGGTCGCTCTGGTTGTTCTTTCGGGAATGACATTGTACGGGGGAGAGTTCTTAATTGAACTTGTGTTTAATTGCCAAATCTTTGTGGGGAGTCGGTTTGTGGAATATTGTAGGAGTTTTCTTGTATCTTTATAAACTCCTTGATGAATACACTAAGTTTCGACTATGTGAAATCATCGAAACAAAGTTGATATGTTATCTTTTAGTCTTGAAGTATCTCTACGAGAATTTCATTATGATCCCATTAGTTTTCGTACCTTTGCCAATTTATATTGACAAAAAGAGTGAGAATTAATGTGTAGTTCACACCGCAAATACATATGGTTTACGAATCATTATGTAAGGGGGGAGTGGTTTTCAAGTGAGATGCAGTATTGAATAAGGGGGAGCGATACATATCACCATAGTATTGTTGTCAAAGTTGTGATACAATTGAACTTTGATGCTGTGTAATAATACTATGACACTGTATAACAATGATTGAGAGCTACTGTTTTCTCGTTGTTATAGATACAGATCTTCAACAATTATGATGTTGAGTTGAACACGTTCAGAATCACTGGAGTACTTGGAAGTGACGAAGATTTCGAGTAATGTTGAAGAACCAAGGAAATCAAGCATTTGGATTAGAAGCTACAAAGTTTATTTATTTTGTAATCCATATGTATTGATAGTTTTGTCACTAAAATTGACAAAGTGGGAGATTGTTACAGACTGCTCGTTCGAACTCACAAGCATTGCTATCACAAGCTTGTTGTCAAGTTTAGTTGCCAAAACTATGAATCTTGATTTCTAGTCTACTTATAGCTAAGTCTCGGATTAGGATAGAAAGTGTAGTTCAGCATTAGACTTCACGGCATTCATCGATTGAAGACGAAGAACTACTAAGGGGAGCTTGTGGAACTTCATCAACAAAAGGTATATGGAGACTTGAACTCATCTATCTCTCAAAAGTCTATCTACTCTATCTCCTATTCGAGACAAAAGTCGTATAGCTATAGATTTCGATTATACACATTTGATATTTCGAATTGAGTTTAACTCGCTTAAATATTTCTCGAAATATGTGTTAGTAAGCTTTCGCTTTTAACCAAGTTCATCTTTTATTCTTGACGAAAGTCAAAAGATGATCATGTGAAAAATCACCTTGTAACATCTTACATGATTTGTGTGAGACAGTCATTTGATGTACACTCGGAATGTTTCATATTGATTCGATCACTTGAAAATTGCTTCAAGCTAATAGTTTGTGTGAGACAGTGCTGTCAGTCTTCTAAGAATGTTTCATTGATTGAAATGGGAGTTTAGAACACTTAACCATAATTGGATTATGAGCACAGTATGCGTACTTGCATATTTGTTGATCCAAGACCAGAATGTAGTATGCATACCCGTATGCGTACTGGCGAGGTTAGGTAATTTCCGGGAGCTAGAGTATGCGTACATGTACGCGTCTTGCGAAATCAGTTGAAGTATGGGTACTATAGTATGTGTACCTGTACGCGTCTTGGATTTAATCAAGCTTGGAAGTGTACGACAGTATGCATACCTGTTTGCATACTAGTGAACACATACCAAGTCCAGCTACTTAGGTATGCGTACACGTTTGCATACTTGAGTAGATTATGTTCTAAAATCGGTTTGTTCATGAACTAATACATTTATATAATAAGGAATGCAATCTTTTCCAATTCGTGGATATAATGTTCATGAATTGATTCGAGTGAATCAAAATCGATATTGCTTCAATTGTGTCTTGTATACTTCTATGAGAATATAAACAATTGAACAACTCTAAAACTAGTTTCATTTGAGTCATTTGAACTAGTTATGGTTAAGATGAATATGGTTGATATGAAAGTGTTCATATGGCTAACTTCGGTTAACTATTGTTGAGCCAACAAAGGTGTACACATTTAGGTACAGTTACTCATATATAAATGAAGTCACTTTTCATTTGTGTGTAACAAGCTAAGTTCGATCTAATGATTGAAAGATATTAGCTTGAGTTTAATCAGGTTTTCATCTAACGGTGAATATTGAATGCTTTGTTACTAAGCTAACATTGATTGCAAACCCTGATTTGAAAGACTATATAAGGGAGAACTCTAGCAACTGGGAAACCTAATCCCCACACCTGATACTAGTACGTATAAGCTAGAGTCGATTCTCCTTTAACCTTAGGTTTCTTCTCGAGACCCTTAGGTTAACGACTTGAAGACTTCATTGGGATTGTGAAGCTAGGCCCAACTATTTTTTCTGTAGTTGTGTGTTCTGATCTTGCTATTTTCTATCGTGATTGAGTACTATCTTCTCTAAGATTTGCTCGAGATTTAATCTCCGATAGGCAAGATAAAAAGTAGTCACAATCACAAACATCTTAGTCTCATCATTTGTAATTCCACAATATCTTGTTTCGCTACCATACGATTAAGATTATTGTGAGGTGATTGATATTTCTAGGCTGTTCTTCGGGAATATAAGTCCTGTGTATATCAATTGGTTGATGTTCATATTGATTTATGAAAAGACGGAAGAAAACTCATAGGTATATCTGTGGGAGACAGATTTATCTATTCAATGGACTTTTCTGTGTGACACAAATTGGTCTATAAAGTCTTCGACTTTGGGTCGTAGCAACTCTTAGTTGTGGGTGAGATCAGCTAAGGGAATCAAGTCCGCAGAATCCGGCATGGTTCTAGAGGCGTAAGGAACGCGACTGTACCTTGATCCGTGTGAGATTGGTTAGGGCTCAACTACATTTCAGTCCGAAGTTAACTTGGAGTAGGCTAGCGTCTGTAGTGGCTTAATCCAGTGTGGTGTTCAAATCTGGACTCGGTCCCGGGGTTTTTCTGCATTTGCGGTTTCCTCGTTAACAAAACTTCTGGTGTCTGTGTTATTTCTTTTCCTAATTATATTTGTTTATATAATTGAAATATCACATGTTGTGCATAAGTTCAATCAATTGTGAATCCAACCTTTGGTTGTTTATTAAATTGATTGACACTTGGATATTGGTTTTTGATACCGTCTAAGTTATTTCTTATATTCAATCGGGCTCGCAAATTCTAATTTGTTTGATTGCATATTGAATTGAGAAATAGAGATATAACTCTTTGATATACTTTTCTTAAGATTGAGTCTGACTGTCCAGTTGATTCTCTTGAAAGTATATTAGAGTTAGTCCATACAGATTGTTAAGCGAAATATTGGGTGTGGTTGTTAGACCCCCGCTTTTTCAACTTCATAATGACCTAAAAAAATGGAAGAATGGCCTCCCTCAGAATTGCCATGGTGCCCTAAAAATCATCCAAAATTACAGAGTGTTTCCTCGGGTCACAAGGTAACACGATTCAACTTACAGTAAACATCATAAAGTTTAAGCTAACAAAGTACCCAATATAGTCCCTTTGAACTCGTTACCTTATCGGTCTCGCTCTAGTCAATATTTTAAGCTTAGGTTCGCGTTCAGAACAGTTACCAAAGGCGAACAAGAAGGAAAAGGTGATGAAATCCGAATTCTTATCTTATTTTCGGAGCCTCGTCATATATGCATACAAAGGTGAGTAAACGATGATAAAGATTCATGGCTAGTTAGAGTCTTACCTCCCGTACCAAATGGGCGATCAAACTTTAAAGTCGACTCGGGCCACCGACTCCTATGTCATGTATGAACCCAGGGTGCAGAGACAATATCGTTATCGCTGTCCTTCCCGTCAGATTTATATTTAATACTAGCCTTCTGTAGGTTTTAAAAATAATGTCCCAAAGTCAAAAAGTGTGCAACATGTCAAAAAAAAAAAAAAAAAAAAAAAAAAAAAAAAAAAAACTAATACAGTTTTTTAAACAAGAAAAATAAACAAAACCTTCGAAATAAAATAAAATCAAAATCATCTAAAAGTTATCTTTTTTTTTTCATTCTTTTCAGTTTATCTTTGACTCCAAGTCTTTAATCAATCATCAAACTCTTTGGCTCAACTTTCTTTTTGATCCAAAGCATGTAGACAAAAGATAAATACCCCAAAAGGTAAAATAGAACATGATAATAAAAATATTAAAAAAAAAGAAAAAAAAAATTACTAAAAATAAATAACTCTAAACCTAAAAACAAGTCTGTGTCGATGGCGCTAAAAATTGATGTGTTATAGAAGTACTGGTAAAAAGATTTGTTACTCAGAAGAATGTTACTAACAAATCATATTATGTTACCACTGATAGGGTTGATTCTTCTTCTAAGATACATACCTCCACCAGTGACGAATAACACAAAGTCCACATTCATACTAAGCGTAGAAGGTTCCACCAATCTAACTTGGACTCCCGTGAAAGATCGGAAAAATTCCCACAAACTCATAAAGAAGACTCGTCGTTTTAACACGTTTTAGTCGATTCTTACGATGAAAGATGATGCCATTTTATAAATTCTTCTATGAGGATTTTCATTCCCAGATAGTAGCCAAAGCAACTGTCCGACCGACTACTGCTCTACTTAACCAATCCGAGCCATTGAAAAGTTTGTAAGGGTGTAAGGAAAATCGGGCGTGCTTCCAATCTGAAACTCAACCTCCAATCTCCCATGGATGTTGTTGCTTAAGAAAATAGGAGGAAGGACGCCTCTCCATAAATACAACAGCCAAAGTATGTTGCTCCAGCACCTCAAGCTTCAAAGGCACGAATGAAGGATAATCAAACCCGAAATGCACAAGTCTCGACCCAACGTCAACAAATGAGAAATGATCATACATACTCAAACTTACCTCTTCCCATTGAAAAAGTAATCAAGTTGCTATAAGTTTGGATGGAAGATAGTGCAATCAAATTGTTATTTATCAGGAGAGGGCCAAATGAAGAAGAAATGGAGAATCCCAAGTATTCTCGCTTTCATAGATTAAGTAAATCATCTAACAAGTGACTACAATTTTTTGAAGTGTATCTTCAAAGAGAAGGTTGTGTCAGGAGAGATTCATTTCGGGTCTGAATGAGTGCACAAGGACCCTCTCCCAATCAGAACTTTCAATCTCTTTGTGCAATCTGTCAATGAAGTAATTCAATCCTTGGTAGAGCATATATGTGAATTGCTCTATCTGTCAAAGGTGTGGAGGAAAGATATGTTCACAACTCTAAATCATATCATTTCAGGAAGACGTTTGTCCATCCCGGAAAAACCCCCTGAGTCTCCAACCACTAACAACGAGATGCACGACTAGGGGCTGCTTACCACAGTCAATCTCAAAGGAAACAAATTTGAAAGAATGTTGCTCGATGATGGTACTGCTGTCAACATTATTCCACTGAAGACCCTCAGAGCTGCGGGCATCACTCGACAAGAAGTTACTCATGCTCTCATCTCAATCAGAGATCGTGAAGGAACGCCCAGAGATTCTTATGGCTATGTCACTCTCAATATGAAGATAAGTTTTGTTAGAACACTTTGCTCGGTCGAACTCGCATGCGTTGCTATCTCAAGCATGTTTGTCAATGTTAGTTATCAAAACTATAAGTCTTGATTTCTAGTCTATTATAGCTAAGTCTCGGACTAGGATAAAAGCGTAGTTGAGCTCAAGAACTCCATGGCGATTATCATACAAGACGAAGAACTACTCAAGGAACTGGTGGAACTTCATCGACTAAAAGGTATGTGGAGACTTGAACTTATCTATCACTCAAAAGTCTATCTACTCTATCTCGAGAAAAAAGTCATTTTGCTATATACACTTTGATTATACACATTTTCTATTTCGAGCCGAGTTTATCTCGCTTATCTATTTCTCGAAATATGTGTTGGTAAGCTTTAAGCTTTGACCAAGTTCATCTTTACCTAGTGACGAAAGTCATGTTATGTTTCAATTACTTGAAAATGGCTTTGTGAAAAAATAGTTTGTGAATAACAACTATATAACATCCTCTAAGAATGTTTCAATGATTGAAATGAGAGTTCAGATTATATAACCATTGTTGGATATAAGCATTGTGTGGAAACGCATACATGTATAAGTCCTTATTCCTTGAACCTAAGTCTGTGTACTTTGCTTCTCGGAAATCGGAACAAGAGTCCGCGAACCTAGTCCGCGCGTCTTTGTCGGAGGTTCTCTTCCCGAGAAAATCTCTGCTGGAGTTTGTAAACTTATTTACAAACTTATTCCGGTACTTAAGTCCGCGTACCTAGTCCGCGTACTTAGGTTGGTTATTATCTAAAAACGATTATTCATGAACTTATACTTATATTAACTAAGGAATGCAAGTTTGCAAACCGTGGCTATAAAGTTCATGAATCGATTCGAGTGAATCAATTTGCTTCGATTGTGTCTTGTATACTTCTATGAGATCTAAGCAATTTAACAACTCTCTAACTAGTTCATTTGAGTCATTTGAACTAGTTATGGTAAAAGAAGAATATGGTTAATATGAAAGTGCTCATATGGCTAACCATTTGGTTAACTACTGTTGAACCAACAAATGTACATGTTTGGGTACGGTTACACAAACCTAAAAACGTGCATTTCATTTGTGTGTAACAAGCTAAGTTTTCGATCTAACGGTTGAAAGATATTAGCTTGAATCTAATCAGGTTTTCATCTAACGGTGAATATTGAATGCTTTGTTACTAAGCTAACATTGATTGCAAACCCCGATTTGAAAGACTATATAAGGGAGAACTCTAGCAACGGAAACCTAATCCCCACACCTCTGTGTGATACTAGTTGTATAATCTAGAGTCGATTCTCCTTTAACCTTAGGTTTCTACCGAGACCCCGTAGGTTAACGACTTGAAGACTTCATTGGGATTGTGAAGCCGGCCGATATTACTTTCTTGTAGTTATGTGATCGATATTCTTTGTTTCTATCGTATTGAGTACAATCGTAACGATTGGCTTGAGATTGATATCTCGATAGGCAAGATATAAAAGTAATCACAAACACCTTAGTCTCATCGTTTGTAATTCCACAATATCTTCTTTCGCCGTGTCGATTAAGATTATTGTGAGGTGATTGATAGTACTAGGCTATTCTTCGGGAATATAAGTCCAGGGTTATCAATTGGTTCTGTTCACCTTGATTTATCAAAAGACGAACAAAACTCGCGAGGTATTTACGTGGGAGACAGTTTATCTATTACAAGTAGACTTTTACGTGTGATCTGATTTGTTTATTAAAGTCTTCGACTTTGGATCGTAGCAACTCTTAGTTGTGGGTGAGATCAGCTAAAGGAATCAAGTGCATAGTATGCTTGCTGGGATCAGAGGCGTAAGGGCGTAAGCTGTACCTTGGATCCGTGAGATTGATTGGGGTTCAACTATAGTCCGGACCGAAGTTAGTTTGTAGTAGGCTAGTGTCCATGGCGGCTTAATACGAGTGTGTGTTCAATCTGGACTAGGTCCCGGGGTTTTACTGTATTTGCGGTTTCCTCGTTAACAAAATTAAGGTATCTGTGTTATTTCTATTCCGCATTATATATTGTTATATAATTGAAATATCACAGGTTGTGCGTTAAGTTCAATCAATTAGAATATCCAACCTTTGGTTATTGATTTACATTGATTGACACTTGGATATTGGTCTTTGGTACCATTCAAGTTATCTCTCTTGTATTTAGTTAGACTCGTAGATTTCTATTTGCTTGAGTAAGAATTAAACCAAGAGATCTGGATAATATAACTCTTTGATATAGTGTTAATAAGATTGAGTCTAGTTGATTCTCTTAAAAGTATATTAGAGTTAGTTCATAAGAGATTGCTAAGCAAATATTGGGTTAAGTTGTTGTACCCCCACTTTTTCAATTGGTATCAGAGCAGGTAAACACGTTTAAAGATCTTACAAGTCTGTGTTTGTAGCGATCTGACTCTATGGACAGGAATTCTATCTCCATAAACATACCACTAGTGTTCAATGGCTCAAACTACTTATGGTGGAAAATTTCTATGCGTGCTTTTCTTCAAGCTTGTGATTTTCAAACATGGGTACGTGTTGTTAATGGATATGATCCTCCGGTTAATACGAGAATCGATGTATCTATACCCAAGGATATAGGTAGATATAGTCAAAAGAAATTCTTCTTTTGCAAAGCATAATTACGACGGCTTAAATGCTATCATTCATGCCATTACCCCGGATCTTGACATCATGTGACTATGTGCACTAAGTCTAAAGAAGCCTGGGATATCTTAGAAACCGTATTTGAAGGAATACCCAGTGAGAAAGAAGCTAGGCTTCAAAACCTAAATTTTGATTGGGAAAACCTTCGTATGGCGGATGAAGAAACGTTTGATGAGTTTAATCACAAAGTGTCTCAAATTGTTAATGCATCTTTTGCATTGGGTAAGACTATACCTGAAAAGGACATTGTGATGAAAATTCTCAGATCGCTGCCATCTAGATACGATTCTAAGAAGCATGCCATCGTTGAAGGAAATAATCTTGCAACGCTTTCCAGAAATACTCTGGTTGGGAAGCTAAAGATCATTGATCATGAGCATACGTCCAAGTCTGGCAAGGATGTTGCTTTCAAAGCACTAAAGAACACTAAGTTACTTGATAAAAGTAAAAGTGTTTATATCTCGAAGATGATATTTACTGAGGTGATTCATCAGATGAAGATCATGACAAGTCAGTCTCGTTGATCACAAGACAGGTTTAGGGATCTTCTTTTGAAGAGAAGTAAACGGTTTTCCAGAGATAAATCCAAGTTGTCGAGATAAACCTCATAATCATGTACCTAAAAATAGGGATCACGATACGAGGATATGCCTCAGTGTTTTAAGTGTAAAGGCTTTGGTCATTTTTCAAATGAGTGTCCAAATCGAAAGAAATACACTTGGAACAAAGGTCTTGTCTTTGCAACTCTTGATGAAATGTCTCAGAGCTATGATTCTAATGAAATCAAGCGTTGCACTTCTTTGTGAAAATATTGATTTTGATAATTATAGCAATACACATATCAATCTTGATATTCTTTCAGAAGAAAACCCAACCAATCTGGAAGATAAAATTGACCCCTTCTTTGGAAACTCTGTGTATGATGTTTCGAGTTCTCTATGTGTCTAGTTTGCTTGCACATCTCGGATGCCTGAATTATACTCAAGATTGACATGATCATATTGTTCACTCAAGGGTCATAAACTATCAAAGTGTTACAAGTACAAACACAAATTGAGACATGTCAACAAACTTCAACGAAGAGCAAATCGATTAGCAAACAAGCTTAAACTCGCTCGAAGACTGGCGAGGTATGTAAGATTTTATCTTCGTCTAAGAAGTTAGTTTCCAAGGACAAAACAAGACCATTAGAAAATAAAATATGGTCAAATCATTTTGATAGACAGAGGTCTATGGGTTCCTCTCAAGAGGAACACGGTGGACAAATTATTGTTCACCGCAACACAACTTGATTGTGTTGATTTGAAAATCTTGTCTCATGTGCCTGATCAAAAGATACAAGATTGTGTTCCTCTCAGGCTTTGTTTTCTTCTTTTCTTAGTTTTGTTTTTTGGAATTCCCTGTCTATCAATAAAAGAGGGTCATTCTCGACAATTCTACTTTCTTTAGGGTTCAGAATTGTGCGTGCACAAACCTGTTAAAGGTTAACCCTACATTCCTTTTTACTTCCCTGAAACTTCTTTTATCTTAAGACCACTTGTTGAGATTGTGATTTCCTCTCACAAACCCATACGTTTATGGATACTCCAAGCATCATGTCTTCTGATGGAAAAGATGTTAATATGATTGTCAAGCCATCAATCATGAAGGAAAAAGAGAAATCTTCGTTTGCTCCGACATTAAAAAGAAAAAGAAGGAATGTGAGGAAGCCTAGAGTTGTTCCTTCAAATTCTCAGAAGTTTTCTGATGTTCTTGAAGTGTTGAAGGAGGCATAAAAGGAGATTCAACAAATAAAGGCTTTTGTGTTTAAGACTCATGAGATTCTCGAAGGCCACTGGTTCGACAATAGTCAAGAAGGTTTATTGATATTAACTCCTATCTTCATGAACCTTATGTCCTAATGGTTGTTGACGACAAGGAGTTAAATGATCGATAAAGAATTCTTCAAAGGTCTTAACATCTAGTAAATCTTCTTTTCTTGTTTTGTTTAGAGGAATAACTAGAGTTTAGAATAACCATTATTGTGATTACACATAGCTATGTCCAACGTTTTCATCTTCATGTTTTTAGGTTTATTTGTTTAAATTCTAAAAAATTGTTTGGAAGATGATTTTTTTTTTTTTGCAGTATTAATCTTTATGGTTTTATATATTGCAATTTTTTATGGGATATGTGTGTTTACATCCGTGAACTATGATTGTCACATATCTTGTCAAAAGTTAAGTCTTTCGTATGTCGATATGCATGTATTGATAAAAGAATGAATGAACTTTTGACATCACAAAAGTTTGAAACCTATTATGTCATTATGCAAATATTGATGGAAGATAGGGTGAACTTTTGTTTACGAGGATTATGTCTATTGTATGTGTTGATGGTGGGTTTTTATTTGAGGTTAAAATTGTAAAAACCGGAAAAATTATGCGCTGACATCTTGTAAAAGATAAAGCCATTTATAAGTGTTGGATACTCCCTCACTTAATTCACCAAGAATGGAGCATGTAGCAACAATCCCATTAGCAGAATACATGAAATTCCTCGAGTTGGAGCATGTGGCAACAATCCCTTCTGTGAATTTCATATCGACCTTGTATTTCAGTACTCATTATCGAGTGTGGCATGACGGTAGGTGTTACTCTTACGAGTAACACGAACCTCAAGCACTATAATGAAATCATGTACGAAATACCCGTGCGGGATGACTCTCGGTGTGTTATACTAGCCCGATTGAGCCCTCTCGGTGTGTTATACTAGCCGATTGAGCATCGGATGACCGTGTCGTCCGGATATGATCCGATCGCGATCATCCAACTCCATAAGCATGATTGGATGACCCCGGATCAATTCCATCACCCCCAAGCGGTATGGAATACCCACGGCCGACCCATGGTCGGTCATTGGCCTAACTTGCCAGAAACCGTTCATACCAAGCATTATGGACGGAAAACCTAAATTAGGGTTTGCGGCATATTACATGTGTTGCAAAATAATCTCAACCATCCATCTTCGCGGGTATAGATGGAGGTGTAGATATGTAACTTAAAGGGCCCAGAGCATGTCAACACGATCACCGTGGGACCGCCTACACACTGACCAATCGGTCAAAAACAAACAATGTTTGGCGTGACAAAATCGTCACCTAAACAAGAGACGGCACACGGCTTTGAAAGCCAAAATTAGGGTTTCAAGCCATCACGCGCGTCCATCTTCGCCGGCACGAATGGAGGGTCACAGATTAGATTAAGCAAGGGCCGGTCATACCAGCATGACCACGAAGTGGGCCCATATACCTCCTCATGTGTTCGGCCAAGGCATATCATGCCTGGTCAATCCAAAACGTGCATCCAAACTAGCATGGCCACGCCTCCCAAACCACAAAGCCCATCTCGACCGCTCAACTTCACCGGATGATTTGAATGGCTTAGATCACGTTTTCATGGGATATTCGGTATAGGCATGAACACCGGCTGCCATCTTCACGTCAAACCCATCGGCCAAGACCGACCAAATTAGGTCGTCTTGGAACGCATGCCAGCCGGAAAAAGCATGATGCGCGGCCTTTTGCGGCATCAATTTCCTATTGCAAAATTGATCTCAACCACTCCTCTTTCTTGGGTCAAATTGAGTGGCCTAGATCGCACCTTCATGGGACAATGAGACATGGACGTGTACACCGGCATGCTATCTACATGCACGCCGGTCGGTTCTCTCCAAATCCCTTTCCATGCTCGGTTTCGACCAAGGCTGAAGGCGATGCTTGCGCACCTCTTGAAAAAACCTAATATTCATTAACGGTCGCGGATGAGTGTCTCAAAGATCATCTCATCGAGTCCAACTTCACCAGCTTGGTTATACAACCTGGTCGGAGTTATTTGGTCGGTGGCGTTATTACCCATCACTTTACCACACCATAATGCGTACCTGCATAAAATACACACGATACTTCACAAGTATCGACTTTATGAATAACACATTTATTCAATTGACATTACATGCTATCTTTCGTGGATCCACGATCCACATTCCGGACATCAATCATGTCACAAACTGGGGCATACATACGGGGTATTGGTCGGCGGTTTCTGACGTGCGGCGTGCAGCGCGCCATCACAAGAACGTGTTAGGAAGTCATGGACGGTTAGAGATGAACAGGAGAAGTGGGCAAGGTGGTCGTGTGGCACCGACGCACAACTCCACTACTCCATCACTCCACTTCCTCCACTTCCCACGAGAGACGTGAATAAGGCTCAATGACTTGTATAAATAGGTTCTCCGCCCTATTTCAAACAACAACATAAGTCCAGGACGGAGAGACAGAAAAACACCCCAGAGCTTGCTTGCATCAATCCAAGCCTGCTCACCTTTCATTACAAGTCATAAGCAAGCCAACACCTTCTTCGCTTCCCTCCCTAAGATCAACCCCATCTCCTTCACTTTGTGACCAAAACAAGTCTGGAACGACCATTTCTTGGTTTAGGCCGGACTTGCCTGAGATTGATCTCTCGAATCTACAAGCACTCACCGCGCGATGCATTTGTTTAAGGTTTAAATTCATTCCTCATCCACACCCCAAATTACCAAATTCTACGGGAGTAGTTTTCACCCATAAACAATTGGCGACCACGGTGGGAGGTTGATCTCTCGGTTGTAAAGTCAATCTCTTCAATACCGTTCAATCAATTCGAGATGGTTGGTCTTAGGGCCGATTCGACAGTCTCAAATCTCGGTGGCTCCTCCAACGGAGATACCCCCCTCCTAACGGTGTATCCGACGGCATACTCAGAAGACTTCCAACATTAAGCGAACTAGCATGGGTACAGGAGATTCACACGAAGAACATGGAGCTGATCAAAGAGCGGTAAACGACATACTTGATCTCCTCATCAAGATGGCGTCGAAATGAGCATTCGGGAGATTTCTACAGGGACTAATTCCCCTCGGTCAACGGTTTACTACGAACCGAGACCGGTGGATCGGGAAGCGGCATCTCAGTAGAAAGCTTGTGAACTCTTGCACCTCTCGAGGAATCAACGGGCGAGAGACGTTTGCTGCAATTAATAAAATAGCTCGGATGCACACGACTCCTTCTCGTCCGAAAGTACTAGGCTGCGTCGGAAATATCGTAAACAATGTCACATTTACGGAAGACGACATGATGGCGAGAGGCGGGTCACAACCGGGCCCTACATGTTACCGCACATCAAGGGTTCGAGTTCAGGAGAGCCCTCGTCGACACGGGAGCATCTTTGAGGCGTAATCACTCTCAAGACTCTCAGGACAGCCAAGGTTAACCCATGCAAGATTGTACGGCGGCCTACCACGATGACAGACTTCGAAGGAAATCAAACCAGCACATACGGGTATGTCAATCTGAATTTATCGAGTAGGACTGTCGGTCAAAAGCAAGGTTTGAAGTCATAGAAAGGGAGCCGGACTACCATATGATACTAGGAGACCATGGATTCATGACAACAAGGTCATTCCTCGACGTATCACCCGGTGCACGAAGACCATGCTAGGCAGAAAGTCATCCGCATTCCCGCATCATTGTCTCCGTATGCACCAATATGCGGAGTGGAGCTGTTCGAGCCAAAAGGTACCACACAAGGAGGATCGAGACAAAGTCCTATGCACCCCACTACCCACGTGGGCTTCATCAAGGAAGGAGGCAGACTTACATCACTGGAGGCCAAACACTACGGCACACGTTACGTAACGAGGCGTCCATCTCTATCCTGAGACTCCAACTCATGCTCACACCAAAAGGGGACGCACTTTGAGGTGAAACGTGATCGAAGGAGAGAACAATATATCGGCGCCGGCTGTTAGCAATTAGCGGGAGGCTGGAACCCGGCCTCTCGCCCAATTGAATCTTTGCAAGAATGATGAAACGCAAGACGAAGTACCGACGCCCGCGGCAACTACAAGATGGAACCAATTCCACAAATCGACGAGCTCGAGGCTGTTAACATCGGGAATGAAGAATCTCCCGGGCCGGTCTCTATCGGTTCGACTCTATCCACAGAACGAACGTGCGAGTCTTGTTCAACTACTCAAGGAGTACCAAGATGTATTTGCTGGACATACGAGGAAATGCAGTGCGGATGAAAAATTGGTCACCCATCACTTACATGTCATACACGGATCCAAGCCAATCAAGCAATCTCCGAGACAATTCGGACATGAAGTAGAGGATCAAATCAAGAACGAAATTCGAAGGCGCTGAATTTCTTTGGCTTCATCGAGCATATTCATCATCCAACCAGGTTAGCCAATGTGGTCCCGTAAAGAAGAAAAACGGACGGATCCGGTGCTACGTAGATTTGAGAGACTTGAACAAGTGCTTTTGCCCCAAGGACGACTTTCCTCTACCTAACATCGACATGTTAGTGGACGCCACCAAGCGGACACGGCATGTTCTCCTTCATGGATGGTTATAGCGGATACAATCGGATAAGGATGTATGAGCACGATGCGAGTAAGGCGGCTTTCGGACCCCTCTTGGCAATTTTTATTATACCGTTATGCCATTCGGTTTAAAGAATGCCGGCGCAACGTATCAGCGTGCTATGACGGCAATCTTCCACGACATGATGCATAAACAAGTAGAAGACTATGTGGATGATATCGTGGTCAAGTCAAAAGCTCGGCAGACCACACAAATGTCTTGAGACAAGTGTTTGAGAGGTGTCGAGAATACAAGTTGAAGATGAATCCTTTGAAATGTGCTTTCGGTGTCTCTTGGATAAATTTACGGGATTCAAGTGACCGAAAAGGAATAAAGGTAGACCCGTCCAAAACTCGAGGCTATCCTCACAATGCGCCTCCCCGACCGTGAAAGAACTCCGAGTTTCATGGGCAAGGTAAACTACATTCGACGTTTTATACAGGTCTAGCCCAACTTCTTGCCTCATTCACCACCTTCTTTGAAGAAAGGAGCCAGTTTTGTTTGGACCACAACCCAACAAGAATCTTTTCGGAAAATTCAACGAATACTATCATCTCCAACCGTCATGAAGTCTCTCCTGTACAAAGGGAAGCCATCGGTCCTATACACCGCCTTCGGTGACACCTCCGTAGGGATTTACTCGCTCGGGAAGACGATGAGGGAATCGAACGTCCCATATACTATTTCGGGATATTGAGACACGGCGAACTCGGATACCCGGAGCGGAAAAAGCGTGTTTAGCCTTAATCCATTCCATTCGGAAGTTTAGGCATTGCCTGTATCTAATAGGGTGATACTCGTGTCTAAATCCGATCCGGCAAAGTTTTTACTTTCAAAGCCTGTCTGATTGGAGGACAGGCAAATGGCTTCTCCAAATGTCGAAACTAGACATAACATGTGCATCGCCTAGAGCTATCAAGGGCCAAGCGATTGCGGACTTGCGCATATTTCTGGAGAAGGCACTACGGGACTACATGAAGAACTCCCGGAGAATTTCCCGGGCGTCTCTATTACGGAAGAAGAAGTGTGGCTCTTGTATTTTGGCGGCTCCGCTACCCCTAGCAGCAATCTTTTGGAGGAGCAGGCGTGGTGTTAGTCTCTCCAACCGGAGAAGTATTTTCACATTCCTTCAAGTTAGACTTGAATGCACCAACAACTCCGAGAATATGAAGCTTTCCTCATAGGGCTTTCAATAGCTAAACAAGCGAAGTCACACGCACTGGAGATAAGAGGTGACTCAAGTTCTTGGTGAATCAAATGAATGGAGTATATGCATTGAAAGAAGTAACACTAGCCCGTGCGATCGAAGCACAGAGGTTACTAAACTACTTTGCCGATGCAACCATAACCCATGTTGGTCGCGGCAACAACAAACACGCCGATTGCCTAGCAACATTGGCTTCCAAATTGAAGTTTGAAGGGCGGAAGAAACCACGGCGGTGAAGGAGAACCATAGAATCGACGTGGCTACCGCAATACAAAGACACCAAGACCAGCGATTGGCGAACTCCGATCATTCGAGATCAACAGCTCACTCTCCCAAGGAAAGGTACGGGAATTACTTGAGGTATGGCATTAAACTCTTCTCCACCGTCTACTATCCTCGAGGGAACAGGCAGGCGAGAGTACCAACAAGACATTGATCCGGATCATCGGTTGAACGGTACCGACAATCCTAGGGAATGGCATGATCGATTACCAATGGCACTATGGGCGTACCGTCGTCACCCGAAGCTCCATTGGGGTTTCGCCGTATTCACTTGTCTACGGAGCGGATGCAATTCTCCCGGCGAGAGATCGAGTCCCATCGGCCCGAGATTGCAGCGTCAACAGGGCTCCATTGGAAACGAGGCTGAATTCTCGACTCTAGAATAGCGAGTTAGACACTCTTCCGATTTTAGAAGGAATAAAGCGAAGAACAGCTCGGGTGTACGGGAATCGAATTTCAGGGGCATACAACAAAATTGTGAAACCACGCGTTTTCAAAGTGGGAGATTTGGTTTTGAAAACGGCCAAACACATCCAACAAGACATGTCTGCACAAAATTCTCACCAAAATGGGAAGGTCCTACATGATCACCAAGGCTTACAATACGGCTACTACAAGATCATTAAGGTAGACGGAGGCGAGCTGGAAACGTTATCAATGGAAAGTGGCTCAAGGCATATCATGCACGACCACCTATCTCTCTTGTGTCAACAATACATGCATTTATTTTCATTACATGTTTGAATCATCAATTATATTCGAGACGTGTCAATGAAAAAAACATGTTTCACCAATCAAAAACCAATGCGGTTTATTTGCAAAAGACGTTTAAAAACTTTTGACATGAGCGTCATTAACAATAAAGGAATGAAGTTTAGAAGAGGCGTCTAGAAGATTATAGTTCCTTGAGCATCATCTCCAGTCTAGCGTGATATCTTTCCGTTCTTTTCTTCAAGTCTGCCTGACATCCTGCTCTACCTTCTCGATTGCAGCGAGCCTTCTCCTCTTCCAAAATAGCCTTCGCGGCGGGAACAACATTTACAAGGATACCAACTCGATCAACCTTGATGATATCAAGACGCTGCCGCAACCAGCCCACATTGAACTCCATGTATTCACAGGTAGATACCATATTCTCCCACTTTTCGAGGCTTGATTCAGCAACGTTGCGGATAGAAATACTCTCCATCTCGGCAATCATGGGAAGAAGGCAGTTTACCGCGGTGACCAAAGCGAGAACAGTGTCGGACCACGTTTGGTTGCGATATGGCCGTACTTCCTCCATAACTTTGTGTACAAAGGCACAAACTCCTTCCGCACGAGAATCCACCGACATCTCGGTAGGCTGGAGGATAAACATTTCATGCGGACATCGAATGAAAGACCTACATTTGGATATTCATAAGATGAGATACCCAAGTCGGCGTCTTGAGGTTCACGGGGTGAATGTGTTTGAATTTGAAGGAAGAGGATTTGGTTAAGTCATCATCATCGATAACTTAGTGACACATGTTCCGATATGGTATCTGCAAGAATGAAGGGATTATTTATTTGATCATTACAACGAACGAGCAATAGTTCGAAAAGGAAAAAGAGACAAACGGTATGATCTTCTTGACTCGGAGAACACGAGCGGGGATTGATCATGAAGTTCGAGATTGCGGGTCGTGCACGTTTAACGGAAGATCTGGATGGTATGAAGAAGACGATCCTTTGTTGTTAGACATGATGAGGAAACGGAGTTTACGTAGGAAAGCTCTATTGAAAAATCGCAAAAAAAATGGTTCAAAACCTCTACACTGCATATATCTTTGAGAAAACCCTAAAACGATTACGGCCCGATATGCGAGGATTCAACCGACCAAGTCGGGCTTTCTTTTGAACCCTAATCAAGAATCGAAGAGCATTTGGATACGAGCAATTCAACCGGCGGTGTGCAAGCACCCACGCCCGGGATCCCGGTAAAAGAAGAATCCTATTCTAGACTCAAACACCTAAGGAGAAAGCCGGTTCATCAAAGGCTGTGGTCACGCACGTATGGAGGATTGCCCACGGCGAGAATCCCTCCGGGTAGACTTCTTTATTTTGTCTCCTTTACGTTTGCCACCATCTCATGCCTACCACACAATAGTGTAACCATTATGTGCTAGGCGGGGGACTTAATGTTGATGGTGGGTTTTTATTTGAGGTTAAAATTGTAAAAACCGGAAAAATTATGCGGCGACATCTTGTAAAAGATAAAGCCATTTATAAGTGTTGGATACTCCCTCACTTAATTCACCAAGAATGGAGCATGTAGCAACAATCCCATTACGTGAATACATGAAATTCCTCCAGGTTGGAGCATGTGGCAACAATCCCTTCTGTGAATTTCATATCAGCCTTGTATTTCCGATTACTCATTATCGGTGTGGCATGACGACCGAGTGTTACTCTTCTGAGTAACACGAACCTCCAAGCACTATAATGAAATCATGTACGAAATACCGTACGAGTTCGACTCTCGGTGTGTTATACTAGCCCGGATTGAGCCCCTCTCGGTGTGTTATACTAGCCCGATTGAGCATCCGGACTGGCCAGTATCGGTCGGATATGATCCCGATCGCGATCATCCAACTCCATAAGCATGATTGGATGACCCCGAGGATCAATTCCATCACCCCAAGCGGTATGGAATACCCACGGCCGACCCATGGTCGGTCATTGGCCTAACTTGCCAAGAAACCGTTCATACCAAGCATTATGGACGGAAAACCCTAAATTAGGGTTTGTGGCATATTACATGTGTTGCAAAACAATCTCAACCATCCATCTTCGCGGTATAGATGGAGGGTGTAGATGTAGACTTAAAGGGCCCAGAGCATGTCAACACGATCAGGTGGGACCGCCTACACACTTGACCAATCGGTCAAAACCAACAATGTTTGGCGTGACAAAATCGTCACCCAAACAAGAGGCAGTAGCAACGGCTTTGAAAGCCAAAATTAGGGTTTCAAGCCATCACGCGCGTCCATCTTCTCCGTCACGAATGGAGGGTCACAGATTAGATTAAGCAAGGGCGGTCATACCCGGCATGACCCCTTTGGGCACATCTGCCTCCTCATGTGTTCGGCCAAGGCATATCATGCAGGTCAATCAAAACGTGCGTCCAAACTAGCATGGCCACGCCTCCCAAACCTGGCCCGATCTCGACCGCTCAACTTCACCCGGATGATTTGAATGGCTTAGATCACGTTTTCATGGGATATTCGGTATAGGCATGAACACCAGACTGCCATCTTCACGTCAAACCCATCGGCCAAGACCGTGGCCAAATTAGGTCGTCTTGGAACAGCCGGAAAAAGCATGATGCGCGGCCTTTTGCGGCATCAATTTCCTATTGCAAAATTGATCTCAACCACTCCTCTTTGCTGGTCAAATTGAGTGGCCTAGATCGCACCTTCATGGGACAACGAGACATGGACGTGTACATGGCATGCTATCTACATGCACGCCCGGTCGGTTCTCTCCAAATCCCTTTCCATGCTCGGTTTCGACCAAGGCGAAGAGTGATGCTTGCGCACCTCTTCAAAAAAACCTAATATTCATTAACGGTCGCAGATGAGTGTCTCAAAGATCATCTCATCCGTCCAACTTCACCCGGCTTGGTTATACAACCACAGTCGGGAGTTATTTGGTCGGTGAGGCGTTATTACCCATCACTTTACCACACCATAATGCGACTACATAAAATACACACGATACTTCACAAGTATCGACTTTACGAATAACACGATTATTCAATTCCAGCATTACATGTTATCTTTCGTGGATCCACGATCCACACATTCCGGACATCAATCATGTCACAAGCCGGGGGATACATGCGGGGTATTGGTCTGGCGGTTTACGGCGTGCGGCGTGCAACGCGCATCACAAGAACGTGTTAGGAAGTCATGGACGGTTAGAGATGAACGAGGAGAAGTGGGCAAGGCGGTCGTGTGGCACCGACGCACAACTCCACTACTCCATCACTACACTTCCTCCACTTCCCACGAGAGACGTGACTAAGGCTCAATGACTTGTATAAATAGGTTCTCCGCCCTATTTCAAACAACAACACAAGTCCGGGCAAGACAGAAAAACACCCGAGCTTGCTTGCATCAATCACAAGCCTGCTCACCTTTACATTACAAGTCATAAGCAAGCCAACACCTTCACAATCTCAACACCTTCTTCGCTTCCCTCCCTAAGATCAACCCCATCTCCTTCACTTTGTGGCCGAAACAAGTCTGGAACGGCCATTTCTTGGTTTAGGCCGGACTTGCAATTGATCTCTCGAATCTACAAGCACTCACCGTGCATGTGCATTTGTTTAAGGTTTAAATTCATTCCTCATCCACACCCCAAATTACCAAATTCTACGAGGAGTAGTTTTCACCCATAAAACAGTATGTCATTGTGCAAATAGTGATGGAAAATAGAATGAATCCTTGTTTATTCCATGATATTGATCTTCCCGATCCATATTTTATGTATATCTTTGTGAGGCTCAAGTAAGTTCTCTTATGTTGAGAATTTCCGATTAGTTTAATCATGGGTTTTCTTGTGGTTAATTTAATTGAGTATTTTTGGAATCAAATTCATCTTCGTATGTGATTTGTTATGTCCAAAGAAATCCTTCTTTTCTTATGAAATTAAGGTCGCTCTTGTTGTTCTTTCGGGAATGACATATTATGGGGGGAGTTCTTAATCGAACTTGTGCTTAATTGCTAAATCTTTGTGGGGAGTGTGGCTGTGGAATATTATAGGGGTTATCTTGTATCTTTATAAACTCCTTGACGAAAGCATTTAGCTTCGGCTGTATGATGCTACTCTAAGTTGATATGTGCTTACTTTTGGTCATGAAATGTCTCTTTGAAAATTTCATTAGGATCCCGTTTTCGTACTTTTGCAAATTTTATTGACAAAAAAGGGGGGGGGGGGAATTAATGTGTAATTCACACTACAAATACATATGTTTTTTGTATCATTATGTAAGGGGGGGTGGTTTCCATGTGAGATGGAGTATTGACTAAGGGGAGTGATAATATCACCATAGTATTGTTGTCGAAGTTGTGATACAATTGAACTTTGATGTTGTGTAATAATATTATGACACTGTATAACAATGATTGAGAATTCTTGTTTTCTCATTGTTATAGCTACGGTTTTTCAACAACGATGATGCTAAACTTACAACCTTTGGGATCATTGGAGTACTTGGAAGTGACGAAGATTTCGAGTAATGTTGAAGATTAGGCATGTGGAAGAAGAGCTACAAAAGTTTATTTATCTAATTTTGTATTACATATGTATTGATAGTTTTGTCACTAAAATTGACAAAGGGGGAGATTGTTAGAGCACTGCTCGGTCGAACTCGCATGTGTTGTTATCTCAAGCATAGTGGAAAATGGAAGTTAAACCAAGAAGACAAGAGGTAATATCATTAAAAGCATTTGTGTTCATCGGTTGGAATATTGAAGTGGTTTTTTCCAAAACATTGTGTTTGGGAAAGGTTGAAATCTTTAAAAAAAACGACTTTCATTGACGGTATGCGGGTAAATCTTGATAGACACGAGTTTTTATTCTTGATATTTAATAAAAAGAATGATTATCGGTTGTTTGAATCCAAAGCTGATTCAATTGAATCAACAACTAAAAAGGCGAATCACTAATAATGACTCAAAACCGAATTTAACAAAATTAAATAGATAATGACTTGAAAACTAAATTTGTATAGAAATGTGTACACGGTTTACAATTTCACCTATCTAAAATGTTCATCTAAAATACTTGAGTTCCAAGTCCGGAAAACTTCTAATACTAAATTGGAAAACCTTAACCTATATTCATGTTACACGATTTACAACCATGAAGTTTCAACACTAAGTTGAAGGTAAGACTTCCATATATATACCTTCATCTTCGACAAAATGGCTCAAATCGAGTCCATCACTCCAACCTAAGATGCAAACACAAAAAAACCAAGACCGCATCAATTAACGGTAAAAAGAGAAAAGAGATGGGGAATATATTCGAGACCTACAACTACACATACAAGTACCCACTCAAATAATAATTTAAAGAAAACAAATGAATTGCAACTACATGCCGACAGCCTTATAATACATGCTACCTTAGATAATCAAATTGATTATCTTTTATATTGATACAAATAATAGAATCAAATAGGCATTAGACAACTTACCGTAGAGGATCAACTTTAGGAAACACCACAAGAATTTGAAGGAGAACATCTAAAGTCTGCCGCACAAAAAGAAAGACCGTAAAAAATTGAGACATGTCACAAACTAACGCAACAACAACATGTTTGATACAAAAATAGTAGTACAAGGAAATGCAAATCCACATTAGCTGAATCTTATGGTGACACATAAGACCTCACATCGGGAAATGTTCATGAGGATGTTGGTGCACGAAAAAGCTAACAAAAATAAGCGAGAGTATACAAATTAGTGGACTCAACAAGAATACCTTGCTCGGTGCATTAATTGCTATGATTAGTTGTTGTATATTAGCAATTTTAGCATAAGACTCTTCCCGATTTTTGTACGTTGGCAACCTAAATAGAAGGAAATTAGACTAGAAAGCAGAACAACATTATCTAAATTAACTAGACGAGAGTGAAAGTTACTCAATGCATGTAAGATCAGTGAACACGAATTTTCCAACTAACAAAATGTCTTCCATGCCCATCTAATAACTTTCCTTAAGAAAGGATTCATCCCTTACCTGATTGCATAAAGGGATAAGCGGTGACAGCGGATACTCGGCTTGCTTCTCTTGTGGTACACGTACATCTTCCATCCCAATCAGTAAGCCCAATTGCCTACACTCCAATGGCAGTAAATCAGAAAACATTGATATTCATTTGTGCACAGCCGCATCAGTTTGCGACAAAACCGAATCTACGCATTGATTATATCACACTTTGCAACAAAACCAAACACTTATTATGTTTACCCACTTAAATGGCCACTACCAACAAAACCAAACTTTACAGTGGAAATTTTAATAGTGGTGAGGCATTCCTTACATTATCATCCATGTCACCTGCCTCAACTGGGTTTATATGATCGAAGTCCTGTAAGAGTTCTTGGGTTGCCACTGCGAAGATCTGGAGCGAATCTGGGAAAGTGCCTACATGAGTGTGGATAAATCCATTAGCCAAACAGATAATATGGACTGAAATGAGGATCACTGGTAAAACTAACACAGGTTTAGAGCATGCACCCCAGAAATCATCTCTTAAAACAGGCTTTGGAGTACGAGTATTTGTTCATGTTAGCACGACAAAGTAAGAACGTGAATAACTTTGACATGTTTAGAGGATAAAAACATGAGTGTTTGTTCTTGTTATTCAAGGACGAGCTCCTCAAACATACCTCCAGCACTTAAATGCAAACAAATATCAAAAGCATAAATAAGATAACTTATACTACATAGTTAACCATAAAACTCACATTCAGAAGACCAAACATCAGCTGCAACTAACCAACCATTCCAAGAATCATCAGAATCATCATCCGAGCTGCACAAAGGGGTGGGTGGGTGGGGTGGGGTGAGTGCCTGGGAGTCTTGATGGCTTGGCCCATATAGTCTTCCTATATATGTTTATAAATCATGTCAGAACTTGGTTAGAAATCTTGTAACAAACTTATCTTGTTAAGATGAACTTAAAGAACCATGTTCACCCACCTTCCTGTAGTGATAAAATTTATATGAAAAGGTGCTGAGATAGCACATGTAAAGATTATATGATCTGTACATTGACTGCCTACTTCTTATTTTGCAATGAAGAAAGGACTAGCAAACTATATAACTAGAGAAATCCCCATATATGTATTCTTTCTTGAAAATGCTGATGAGATCGAGGGTTTCACCTTGTTGTCCTGCACCCATCATAATTTTTAAAAAGAGGGTTCAAAAATTACTTCAACATCAATAAAATTCTCAACATAAAAAAAGAAGAAGATAAATTCGAACCTGCTCAAGCTCTTTAGGTGAATCCATTATTGTCAAGAGACCATTAGTGACGAACTTGAGAATGAACTTGGGTTCTGGTTTACATTCAATAGCATGTGGCTGTGGTTTATATTCGATAGCTTGTGGTGTATACTCAATGGCCTGTAAGAATATGTAACTCCACAAATCAATGTGAATTCATATAACGTGAATAATATATAACATGTCAGTAGACATAAAAACTATAAATTGTTTGCATATAACATGAAACAAACGCATTAGGCATTTGATTCTGGCGCTCTAGAACTATAACTTGTTTGCATAAACACAAAGAAGCAGACCAAGAGTTAATGTCCAAATCAGTGGCTCTCTTCGCTCGAGAGTCTTTGCTTTAAGAAAAAAAAAAAAGTGCAACGGATAACATTCGGCTTCAATGCAAGCAAAATAATTTTAATATTAACAAGTATCCTCCCTTACAACAATATAACTAATAATAAATATTCACTCGAAGGTGACATTGCCCATTTACAAAATAAACTAGACGGCTTTTCCGCACTCCAACATATCACTACATCTCTCTGCAAATTATAGATTTTAACAAGCTAAAGGCAGTGTGAATTCGCACGCTATCATGGACCCTGATGAAAACATACAACACGAGACAAGTTTAAGAAGAATACGCCCAAAAGAAAATCTAGCAAACTGAAATAGGATGGAGAATGCTTTACTTAACCATGGGAATGATCAAAATCATGAATCTAAATGACCCATTAATGCCAATGCATACTTTGCCATATCGATGTCCTGTATCAACAATCCCATTAAACAAATTTTCAAAACCGTAACAAAAAAAACATCAAAATCACACTTTATTTCTATTTAGATTAACATTGAGACTCACAGAGGCCGACCATCCTCATCACGAGCTTTTTATCTTCAACTTCCTACCAATCAGAAAACATACGAAAAATGGTGAATATGCCAACCACGAAACAATAGGAAAGCGGCGAACTAAAGATTTCTATAACTGATGCAACACAAAAAGAAACCAATTGCAACTCAAAACCCCCATTTTTATCAAAACTGTAACAACATACAATTCCAACACAAGATCCCTAATCTAGTAACAAAGCAAAACCCATGTTTATCACAGATTAAAGCACAGATTAAACCCTAGATTAATCAAACAAGAGCAAGTTGTTAACCTTCCCTTTTTGCTTTCCTTTGCTCCAATTCTGTACAAATACAAGACAAAACAACTCATTATAAAGTAAAAAACTTAAATTCAACATAAAAGAAAAACCCAATATAGATTTAATCCTGAATTCATCTTTTCTTTTGTTTCCATCCCAATGAAAGATGCGGTGGAGCTTTATTCTTCTTTGATGGTTTGAATAAAAAGAAATACCCACAATCAATAAAACAAAACTAAATAAATCCTATTCACCTGGTCAAAACTATGGAAAAGCTTAGTAAATCTAAAAGCTTAATAGAATATTTCAAAACAAAACTATGCTCAAACGAATAAATAAATAAAAAATGAACAAGTGCACAAAGTGGTAATGAATCGGGAAATAGAAATCGAAGCTTTTAGGTTTACCATCTCGAATTGAAATGGTAAGTTAATCGACTGAAATAAAACGATTAAGAGAGATGATGCTTATCTTTTGATCAAGTTATTGCAGATGAATCTTTGTCTTTAGTTGTTGATGCTCTTCATCGCCTCTTTTCATTGATTCGGGAGAAGGGAGGCAAACCCTAATATTAAAATTTTTGTTAATACTGAAAATAAAATAAAATCAGAGAGTGAGTTGAGAGAGAGAATTGAAGGAAGGGCGTGCAGACGAGATAGAGAGATAAGGTTTGGTTTCTTTTTCTCTTTCCATAGAAAACTCTTGCCCCCTCAGTGGTTCTTCAAGCAATGATTTTTTTACGAAAATGCCACCCTAGAAAACTACTGTGAAAGAAACAGGTTCAAGTTTTCCGTACTTTTTCTCACTAAAACTACTGTGAGTCACGGCACTATCTTTGAACTACGACCCAATAGCGGTGGTTTTACCAAAGCCCAGAAAGTGGTTTAAAACCCATTTTCCACTATGTTTGTCAATGTTAGTGATCAAAGCTATAAGTCTTGATTTCTAGTCTCTATATATAGCTAAGTCTCGGACTAGGATAGAAAGTGTAGTTGAGCTCAAGAACTCCATGGCGATCATCATACAAGACGAAGGACTATCAAGGAACTGGTGGAACTTCATCGACTAAAGGTATGTGGAGACTTGAACTTATCTATCACTCAAAGGTCTATCTACTATATCTCCTATCTTGAGACAAAAGTCGTTTTGCTATATAGACTTTGATTATACACATTTGCTATTTCGAGTCGAGTTTATCTCGCTTATCTATTTCTCGAAATATGTGTTGGTAAGCTTTCGATTTGACCAAGTTCATCTTTACCTTGTGACGAAAGTCATGTTATTTTTCAATTACTTGAAAATGGCTTTGACGAAAAATAGTTTGTGAATAACAACTATATAACGTCCTCTAAGAATGTTTCAATGATTGAAATGAGAGTTTAGATTATATAACCATTGTTAGATATAAGCATTATGTGGAAACGCATACATGTATAAGTCCTTATTCCTTGAACCGAAGTCTGTGTACTTTGCTACTCAAGAAACCGGAACAAGAGTCAGCGAACCCAGTTCGCGTCTTTGTCGGAGATTCTCTTCTGAGAAAATCTGCTGGAGTTTGTAAACTTGTTACAAACTTATTACGGTACTTAAGTCCTGCGTACCTAGGTTGGTTATTATCTAAAAACGATTATTTGCGAACTTATACTTATATTAACTAAGGAATGCAAGTTTGCAAACCGTGGCTATAAAGTTCATGAATCGATTGAGTGAATCAAATCGTTTTTTCTTCGATTGTGTCTTGTATACTTCTATGAGATCTAAGCAATTGAACAACTCTCTAACTAGTTCATTTGAGTCATTTGAACTAGTTATGGTGAAAGAATATGGTTAATATGAAAGTGCTCATATGGCTAACCATTTGGTTAACTAATGTTGAACCAACAAATGTACATGTTTGGGTACGGTTACACAAACCTAAAACGTGCATTTAATTTGTGTGTAACAAGCTAAGTTTTGATCTAACGGTTGAAAGATATTAGCTTGAATCTAATCGGAGTTTTCATCTAACTGGTGAATATTGAATGCTTTGTTACTAAGCTAACATTGATTGCAAACCCTGATTTGAAAGACTATATAAGGGAGAACTCTAGCAACTGGGAAACCTACTCCCACACCTCCTGTATGATACTAGTTGTATAAGCTAGAGTCGATTCTCCTTTAACCTTAGGTTTCTACCAAGACCCTGTAGGTTAACGACTTGAAAACTTCATTGGGATTGTGAAGCCATACCGATACTACTTTCTTGTAGTAGTGTGATCTGATCTTGCTGTTTCTATCGTATTAAGTACAATCATAACGATTGGCTTGAGATTGATATCTTCGATAGGCAAGATATAAAAGTAATCATAAACACCTTTGTCTCATCATTTGTGATTCCACAATATCTTCTTTAAATAGCGTCGATTAAGATTATTGTGAGATGATTGATAATACTTAGTTTGTTCTTCGGAACATAAGTCCGGGTTATCAATTGGTTCCTATTCACCTTGATTTATCAAAAGATGGAACAAAACGCGTAGGTATTTACGAGGGAGACAAATTTATCTATTACCGTAGACTTTTACGTGATCTGACATTTGTTTATTAAAGTCTTCGACTTTGGAGTCGTAGCAACTCTTAGTTGTGGGTGAGATCAACTAAGGAATCAAGTGCGTAGTATCCTGCTGGGATCAGAGACGTAGGAGCGCAAGCTGTACCTTTGGATCGGTGTGAGATTGATTGGGGTTCAACTACAGTCCGGACTGAAGTTAGTTTGTAGTAGGCTAGTGTGCGCAGCGGCAATACGTGTGTGTTCAGTCTGGACTAGGTCCCGAGGTTTTTCGCATTTGCGGTTTCCTCGTTAACAAAATTCCCAGTGTATACGTGTTATTTCTATTCCGCATTATATTTTGTTATATATTTGAAATATCACGGAGTTGTGTGTTAAGTTCAATCAACTAGAATATCCAACCTTTGGTTGTTGATTTACATTGATTGACACTTGGATATTGGTCTTTGGTACCATCCAGTTATCTCTCTTGTATTTAATTAGACTACGCAGATTTCTATTTGCTTGAGTAAAGAATTAAATCGAGAGATCGAGATAACATAACTCTTTGATATCGTTAATAATATTGAGTCTAGTTGATTCTCTTAAAATTATATTAGAGTTAGTCCATAACAGATTGCTAAGCGAAATATTGGGTGTGGTTGTTGTACCCCCGCTTTTTCAGGTTCAACCTGGACAGAAACCATGTTTTACATAAACAGGGAGGATCTATGATATGACATGATTCTCTGACGAACATGGCTACATGCTGACAAAATGACCAACGACACGGCACCTCCGGTCGCACATCTCTCAGAAGCGAATAAAATGTCGATCCCAGGATGACTTTGTGGATGCTCCATCGTCGCGGTACTTGGAGGAGCTTCGAACTATGATGGGGTTGAATCAAGAACTTGGATAAGATGCATTGGCATTCATCAAGAGATCCACGTTTAGGAAAGTCTCATTCCACCCATGTTTATGTCATCTATTCTCCCACATGCTCTCCTAGCATGGAGACTCAATTCTGCTAGCAACTCTGCATGCAATGAATGGGTAGCTTCACCACTACATTATTTCACCAAGTGGTTGAATTCGACTCCATTCCAAATTGAGCGTCGCCTTTGGGACATTCATTACTTAGATGGTGTCAATGCATGGCAAAGAACACCTTGGGTATTTCCCATAACCTTGCGGGAGTGTCCATATGTGCCACAAGTGTGGAATCCCCACTCACCGACGGTTGATGAAGGGAAAGGCGAACAGAAGATATTCGGGGACGATACAATCAAACCTAAGACATTCGACGCATAAGGATGTGACGCTTTGACACTCAAGCATCACGAATTTGAAGCTTAGGATTTTCTTAATTTATTAATATTTTCAATTCTTCCAAACGTATGAAATACTTGCATCACCGTAATTGAATCTCTTTCATCTATTGATCACAGTTCATTCATTTAAATCAAAATCTCTATCAAACCAAAATAAAATCCCTATAATTGTCAATCACCTACTTGTCCAAGGCCAACCTAAAGTCAAAAACCTCTCATCCCTCGGTGTTATATTCTTCAAAATCCTTCAGATTATACTCCCAATCAAAGAGTACACCTTCGGTAATGGCGCTTGTAGCCCGGCATGAATATCTCGATGATTTGACACACTGATTCAAGACCTAGACAATCAAAGTGTAACTTAACTACAATCGATGGATCTTAACTATCCTCATGACAAGACTCCTTCGACATACATTTTTCTTCCAGTGCATGAACACCTCCGGGATGCAATTGGTAACTTGATCCTTTTAGAAAGATCACTTCAAAAAAATCAATCAATGTGATATACAAAACAAGTCATTTGCAACTGATGTGATGCCATGAAACGTCGCCAACGAAACCTCTCATCACTAACCATGCACGATTGAGGAACTCCCTCTCCTCATCAGTCACATCCAAAATGGAGATTGCTACTGCTATCTGCACAACAACATCAATTCCATGACGAAGCCACTTCAAAGTAAAAGTCATCTTGTTCGGGAGCATTTGTGTTGAACTCTAGCACACCTTCATCTTCGGAATGCTCTGACCCACCAACTAGTGCATCAATGTAAAGGCTCATTAGATGGAGGATCAAAGACTATGTCGATAATCATGGTTTTAAATTTTTTGGTCTCTATGGTGATGCGCGTCGTTTACACAGCAAATTAATTTACTTCTTTACACACTATTAACTGGTAATATAATGGCAAGGAGTTCTTTCCCACGAAGAGCAGGGAGTTTTAGTTGTTATAAAGTAACCGAGAGGGGGTTTTTTAGATTTTAAATCAAGGTAATTGACAAAAGAAAATATAAAAGATTTGTTGTAAATTATAAGGAGAAAGATGACTAGGGAATCCTTTCGCGTCACCGAATGAAACTTAATTGAATACAAGTTTATCTATTATTGAATTTATATTGTTACCAAATCGTAGAATAGCAATAAGCTCTGTTATCCCAGTTCTGTTGTCACCGGATACGAAGCGCTCGACTACCGATTTCCATCCAACTAACCCACCAAGAATAAGCTCTCAAGGTGTAGATTAACGAATGCTTTACACTCTTGTGAATCAGGTTGATCCTAGCATCGGACGCATAGGCTCGGCCAAAGCTTACTAGTGTTATCTTTACACACAATTGCTTAACAGAATCCCTCTGTCAGCTCTTGCGATTTAATACTTGTGTAAAGAATTGAGTGACAATTACACGTATCACCAACCCCAATACTAGTAAAAGAATTATCGATTGGTTAATTTATTTGATCACTTTAGATAACCCTCAATATTCTTAAACATTAAAAATAATAAAGATAATCAACAATAAAATAAAACTTGAAATAAACTTGGTTTAATAAATTAAAGCTTCATTGTTCAAAGACTTTGAAATCATCCTAATCAAAAAGAAGTTTAGCTACTCATAACTAAAAAGGTAATAATAATTAGATATATAAGAAAGAAATTGAAACTAAATATAAAAGCTCACAAGAAAAGCCAAGGAGCAAAACTTTATTTCTCTCTTTGTTTTTGTCTCTAGCTACAAAAGGAATAATAAAAGAAGAAGTGAGTTTTCCTTTGATTTTCAATTCCTATTTATAGCCTACACATACCCTAGTCGATCCACAAAGTCGTAGAAGATAGAGATGCAAAGTCGATGGAATTTATCCCAAACCAGGTGTTGATGATCCGGTATAGCGGATCGTATCTCAGTAACGTGCGCGTGGCTTCTTATTGGCTGTACTTTAGATGAGATCGATTGGCAATAGTATAACATCCAGCCTAATGTACCTGTAATGTCCATCAACAACTCTTTGTAAACACGCCAAATCAAAATCCCTAACCAAATATGTTTCTCTTCTCAAAAAGCTGGCCCACCACACGGTTTCTCCCTCCTATCCACGTGCTCCACTTAGTACTCCCGCCAATGCCAGAAACCGTGCCATCACCCTTCTTTCATCGTCTCCAGTCGACTTTCGAAAGCGGCCCGGCCTATCCATCATCAAAGCAAACTCGTCTTCGAACATCATCACAGCTCCATCCTCTCCATTCTCATCATCGCAGATTCATTCGATAATCAACAACACCATCTCTTTGTCATCTCTGCCAATGGTAGCAGGAACTACCATTCATTCCTTGATCATCCGAAACCCAAGTCCTCTCCTCGTTCTTCGACAAACTCCATCAATCCCGGCCAGGACATCGTCGAGTTCTTCTCAACCAAAGATCCCATTATCACCATTTCGACGGTGAGTTAATCACTATCATTGGTAGCTACCTCTTCTATATCTCCATTATTGCCTTCGATAGATATCAATGGCAGCAACAACTCAAAACCATCATTCTACTGCTTTATCACAACTCCATCTTCATCCGATAATGGCGGACAACATTCGAGTCTCCCATATAGCTCCAAATTTCGATCCCTCCGATTTGACATCGGGCATATACCCAAACTTTATATCATCCTCAAGAACCTAATGATATATTTAAATTCAAATTTAATCGGTAATCAAGATCCATCACCGTTATGATCATCATGATCATCAAGTTTTGTCTGCCATTTCCTGTGTTCTAAATAGGAATAGGGAAGATGAAGTGCCCTGAGTAATAAACCAGGTGCCTTTGGTAGTGTTTGAATTCTGGCTTCCCCCTTTGTAAAATGCCGAACTTCCTTTAAGCTTGAATGCCCCTTAACAGGAAGTGCCCCAACGATCAATGAGGATTCCAATAACACTTCTCTTTGAAATGACCATTTAGCCCTTAGTCTTCCGTGTTCTTGTTTTGCTCATAACTTCTTCATACGAACTCGTAATGACTTCGTTCTTTCGCCATTGCCTTCGTCTCCTCGTCCTCTAGAAATCTTGTAATTGAACGAGTTTCACATGGTCTTTGGCACTTCTCCATTTGTAGCTAACTCATATACTTGCACAATTAAGTGCAAATTCACTTCTTTTGGATGATTTACCTAACAAAACACGAGATAAGAGAAAACAAGCGTAATATACAATAATTTGCAATAAAACCAACAAATACCAAGATCGAATTGACACTAAATATATGTGAAATATGCACTTATCATCCGGAGTAACTCCGGTCATGGTATCGGCATCAACAAAGATCTCTGGAGTGATATCAACATCAACAACGGTCTTAGAAGCAACATCCTCATACCTAGCTTCATCAATTGTCCATTCTCTACAACCAAAGTATGGAAGTGTTACTCGACGGATCAGATTTCTCCAAGCACTAATGATTCATATCAAGACGTATAGATGTGAAAACATGTTAACATGAAACTCTTCCCAAAGCTTCCACGATTCATGGGCACAAGCCAAAGTCTTCTACAAGATGTTCTCGTGACCTCTACAGATGAGATACAACACACTTCAGGCCATTGATTCAGAAAAACATACCAATAGGTGAGAAATGGGACAATGCTTCCATAACGAAAAATGTTCGTATATGTCCCTGCTACAACATACCAAAGGGGCGCATCAATCGTACATACGAGCTGAGAGATATGGTCTTTACACTCAGTCTATGAAATCTAAAAATTTGTACGAGATTAGAAGTGAAAATGGGGTACAACAACCACACCCAACAATTTGTTTGGCAATCTGAGAGGACTTACTCCAATATACTTTCTATAGAATCAAATAGACAGTCAGACTCAATCTAGAGAAAAGTATATACAAGAGTTTATATCTATGTTTCACAATGTAATCAACAAATCAAACAGATAGAAATCCGCGAGCCTGATTATTATGTGAAACAACTTGAACGGTACCAAAGACCAATGTTCAAGTGTCAATCAATTTAAATCAACAACCAAAGGTTGGATTATCTAATCGATTGATCTTAGCGCACAACATTTCAATTATATAACAAAATATAATGCGAAAAGAAATAACATGATTACACCGAATTTTGTTAACGAGGAAAACCGCAAATGCAGAAAAACCCCAGGACCTAGTCCTGCTTTGAACACCATACTGTATTAAGCCGCTACAGACACTAGCCTACTATCAATAAACTTCGGACTGGACCATAGTTGAACCCTAATCAATCTCACATTGATTCAAGGTACAGTTGTGTTCCTTACGTCTCTGATCCCTGCAGGATACTACGCACTTGATTCCCTTAGCGGATCTCATCCATAACCAATAGTTTCTACGACCCAAAGTTGAAGACTTGATAAACAAATCTGTCTCACACAGAAAAGTCTATTGGTATAGATAAATTTGTCTCCCCCACAAATACCTATGAGTTTTGTTTCATCTTTTGATAAATCAAGGTGAACAGGAACCAATTGATAAACCGGTCTTATATTCCCGAAAAATAGCCTAATATTATCAATCACCTCAGAATAATCTTTATCGACTAGCGAAACAAGATATTGTGGAATCACAAACGATGAGACGAAGATGTTTGTGATTACTTTTATCTTGCCTATCAGAGATATTAATCTTGAGTCAATTATTTCAATTGTACACAACACGATAGAAGATGCAAGATCAGATCACGCAAACTATAGAAAAATAGTTGGGTCTGGCTTCACAATCCCAATGAAGTCTTCAAGTCGTTAACCTACGGGATCTCGAGAGAAACCTAAGGTTAAAGGAGAATCAACTCTAGTTATGCAACTAGTAACTACATGTGTGTGGGATTAGGTTTCCGATTTAACTAGAGTTCTTCTTTATATAGTTTTCAAATCGGGGTTTGCAATCTAAGTTACCTTGGTAACAAAGAATTCAATATTCACCGTTATATGAAAAACTTTGATTCAACCAAGCTAATATCTTTTCAACTCCGTTAGATCGAACTTAGCTTGTTACACACAAATGAAATGTACCCTTATTTAGGTTTTATGTAACCGTATCTAAACGTGTACACCATGTTGGTTCAATAATAGTTAACCGAGGTTAGCCATATGAATACTCTCATATCAACCTTGTTCATCTTAACTATAACTAGTTCAAATGACTCAAATGAAACTAGTTTAAGAGTTGTTCAATTGCTATATTCTCATAGAATTATACAAGAACACAATTGAAGCAAAATCGGTTTGATTCACTCAATCAATTCATGAACATTATAGCCACGGTTTGCAAAGATTTCAATCCTTATTTTATAAATATTTAAGTTCATGAACATAACCGATTTTGGAACTTTAACCTTCAAGTATGCAAACGGGTATACATACTTGAAATACCCGGACAAAATTGGTTTTCGCAAGATGCATAACGGGCACGAACTTCCGCCTCAAGAGAAATATTCAGACATGAACCTTACGCCAAGATGCGCGAACATTTAACGCATACTTAGGTTCCTGGATTTCTCAAGACAGTGCACGCGACGTGTCACGCATACTATGGTTCCTGACATGGATTACATATCCGCAACATGACATATCCAATAATGGTTAAGTGTTCTAAACTCTTATTTCAATCATTGAAACTTTCTTAGAGGATGACAATAGACATTTTCACACACTATTAGCATCAAAGCAATTTTCAAGTTATTGAAATAATCATAACTAAACATTCCAAGTTTACATCAAATGATTATATCACACAAACCATGTAAGATGTTGCTCGGCAATTTTCACATGATCATCTTTTGACTTGCATCAAGAATATAAGATGAACTTGGTGAAGCGAAAGCTTGCCAACACATATTCCAAGAAATATGTACGCGAGTTACACTCGACTCGAAATCTCAAATGTGTATAATAGAAAACTATATCGTAACGAGTTTTCGGTCTCCATACCTTTTGGCGATGAAGTTCCACAAGCTCTCCTTAGTAGTTCTTCGTCTTCAAATGATGAACGCCGTGAAGTCTAAGGATCAACTACACAATCTATGTCATAGTCCGAGACATCTATAAGTAGACTAGAAATCAAAACTTATAGTTTTGATCACTAACATTGACAAACATGCTTGAGATAGCAATGCATGCGAGTTTGACCGATGAGTGCTCTAACGACAAGTTACGAATGTGGACGCGTCATATCTTGAACTAGACATCTCCAATTGAATGATTCTTTTTACATATGATGCCTCGGTCTCTTAGATTCTAAAATTGGGGTCAAACATCGAAATCTAACATCGTATGAAGTTTCAACAGCTTCCAGAGTGGACGACGTGCAAGCAAAAATTCCTAGACGAGATTCATAACACTCACAGTCGTTCGGCGTCCACCTAGGTATTTCTACAAATTCCTTAAACCTTGATATCTCCACATTTGTAGAAATAGGAAAGAATAAAGACAAGGTCAACCAATACTTGGGACTGACAGCCGACCGTGATACTGCACGTCCCTCCATGGCAGCTCCAGAAGTTTTAAAGGTTATATTTTCATGAATGGACTAATAACATCAAGGCCCTTCGTAAAGCATTTTGGAACGGGAAAATGGTCTACAGACACAATAAAACGTTTTGCGACAAGGTCGTCTGAGACGATTTTACACTGTCATAACGACGAGTTGGGAGTAATTGGTGAAGAAGTTGTGTATAGATCATATGTCATTCTCTTCGTATGGATGCCCTCTACAACATATAAAAATTCACGCGTAATTAGATGAACGATCTAAGATATGCGGCAAAATATCAAGCTACATGACATCACGAAAATTTCTGAAGACTTCTGAAAGTTCAACTGTTCCATCAATTTCGACCACCAAACGAGGCTCAAAACTCAAAAGTTTTTTTTGGAGCAGCTAGAAATTTCACGAGCATCAAAAAATTGGGGTAGATCATCGAATACGGATGTCGGGTGAAGATTTTATGACGTTTTTGTTAAAACCTAACTTCGAATTTTATGAGGACAAATTATAATGGAATTGATATTTCATGCATATGGACGTTCGTCAACTTCATTCAATCAGAGGCATAAGAAAGACAAAGAAGATATATGATAAAAAGATTATCATTGAAAAATCCAATTCAATACTCATGAAACAAAGTTACTAAAATAATCAAGGCAACATATACATCTACGTAAATCAAAAGATGTTCAGTTATAAAAAGAACTACAATGATTAATATGCTTAATCATCGGAGTCGTTATCGTCTTCACGATCACATCTTCCATGGAATCTTCTTCAAGTTCTTCTCTAGAGTCATATTAGGAGTTTTCTTTATGAACTCTTCGAGATGGTCTTCAGGATCATCAAAGGCTGCATCTTCTTCACATTCGGCTTGGAAATCGATATTGGTTGATCGTTCAGCCTCCATACCATGTGGATATGGTTCAACTTTACGACCAACAATTCCCATACAGGTTCAACTTCATCTGCATCCGAATCAGAAGCTACACCATCAGCGTAAGGTCGAGCTTCATCCGCAGCCGCTAGTCTTGCTTGTTGACTCCGATATCACTTCTGTTGATAAGCGGTTTTCATCTTCGACCTTTTTTCTAAGATATTTCATCATGTATCCGCATTTCTTCTACATATGCTACAGATCAGAAAAAGCATAGGTTTTATGTTAGAAACCTTTGCTCAAATCGAACTCGCATGCATTGCTATCTCAAGCATGTTTGTCAATGTTAGTGATCAAAACTATAAGTCTTGATTTCTAGCCTCTTTATAGATGTCTCGGACTAGGACATAGATTGTGTAGTTGAGCTTAGTTTTCACGGAGTTCATCATTTGAAGACGAAGAAATACTAAGGGGAGCTTGTGGAACTTCTTCGACAAAAGGTATGTGGAGACTTGAACTCATCTATCGCTTGGAAAGTCTATTTCTAGTATCTCCTATATTGATACATAAGTCGTGTTATCATATAGTTTTCTCTATACACATTTGAGATTTCGAAATGAGTATATCTCGCTTACATATTTCTCGAAATATGTGTTGGTAAGCTTTAACTTTGACCAAGTTCATCTTATATCATGAGAAAATTGCGAGTAGCATCTTACATGGTTTGTGTGATACAATCATTTGATGTAGGCTTGGAATGTTTTGAAAATGATTATTTCAATATCTTGAAAATTGCTTTGATGCTAATAGTGCGTGAAAACGGCTATATCATTATAGAAGAATGTTTCAATGATTGAAATAAAGAGTTTAGAATCTTGTAACCATCTTTGGATATAAGCATAGTGCGTTCCCACATTAGTGTATAAGTCCAAAATCGGGAACCTAAAGTATGCATACTTGTGTGTATACAAAAAGGTTGTAGGAGACTGGGTAAGTATGCGTGCCGTAAGCATCTTTTGGCGGAAGTTCACGTCCGTGAATTTCTCTGAGTTTGAAAACCAAAACCAAACTCATCCGGTTACCTAAAGTACGCATCTTGGTGGAAGGTTCACGTCCCAGTAAATTTACGTTGAGTTTGAAAACTAAAACAAACTCAAATCCGGTTACTTAAGTACGCATACTTAAGTGTGTTAGTTTTCTAAAATCGGTTGTACATGAACGTAAACATTATCAATAAGGAATGCAATCTTTTGCAACCCGTGGCTATAACGTTCATGTATTGATTCGAGTGAATCAAACCGATTTTGCTTCAATTGTGTTCTTGTATAATCCATGAGAATATAGCAATTGAACAACTCTTTAACTAGTTTCATTTGAGTCATTTGAACTAGTTATGGTTAAGATGAATAAGGTTGATATGAGAGTAATCATATGGCTAACCTCGCTTAACTATTTTTGAACCAACATGGTGTACATGTTTAGGTACGGTTACATAAACCTAAATGAGGGTACATTTCATTCGTGTGTGACAACCTAAGTTCGATCTAGCAGTTTGAAAGATATTAGCTTGGTCGAATCGGGTTTTCATCTAGCAGTGAATATTGAATGCTTTGTTACCAAGGTAACTTAGATTGCAAACCACGATTTGAAAACTATATAAAGGAGAACTTTAGCAACCGGGAAACCTAATCTCCACACCTCATGTGTGTTATTAGTTGCATAACTAGAGTCGATTCTCCTTTAACCTTAGGTTTCTTCTCGAGACCACCGTAGGTTAACGACTTGTTAGACTTCATTGGGATTGTGAAGCGGACCCAACTATTATCTTGTAGTTGCGTGATCTTGATCTTGTTGTTTCTATCATGTTGAGTACAATTGGAATAATTGACTCGAGATTTTATATCTCCGATAGGCAAGATAGAAAAGTCACTACACCAAATGCAGGTTTCGTAACGAGGAAATTCGTAAATTTCTTGGCCGTTCACGAAATTTCCGTTACAAAAGGCCGTTACTGAAAATTTTGTAATGGCCCAAGCCGTTACGAATTTTTTCGAAAATTCGTAACAAGAGAGAGCCGTTACGAATATTTTTTTAGGCGTGCGATCACACGCTTAGTCACACTAGAGTCGTAACACTGTAGTTTTTAGGCGTGTGAATCACACGCGCGATAGTTTTTCAGCCCCACCAAATCAATTGTAGGATGTTTCTCCCCTTATCCCCTTATACCCATCGAGTCAGCAATGAGATCCTCATCTTTCTTCATTTTATTTTTTAGTCTCTCTTTCCTCGTACGAAAAGATTTTCTTCTCCCCTTCGAATCATCACCAATTGATTAAAAGATTGACAAATTTTAGGGTTTCAAACATCAATGGATCTATTAGCATCGAAGGTAAGTGTTTTATCATTCAACAGTTTCGATTTTAGGGTTTGTTTTCCTCTCTCATTTTAGGGTTTCATATGTCAATCGATTTTAGGGATTTTTCTAAAGCGATTTGTTAATCTGTGAATATTTTAATACAATCATTTGCTTAATTTGTTAATCGATTTCATTTTAGGGTTTGAGGAACTTTGAAGAACTCTCGGGAGAACAATTCGGAGTTGGAGAATAAGCCGGGGGTATATGTTTCTATGAACTTTAGTTGTTTTGGTTGATTGATACCCACCTAAGTTAGGGAGTGGATAAACAGAAAGGGGACTCTTTTTGTTTTCTCTTGATTTGAATTAGTGGTATGAGTTCTAATCTATTTAATCTGTTTTTTTTTCCTTCCATTTTTGATTGACTATATAAAAAGGCTTATTCGTGAATCAACGATCACCACTACTATCAATTCTTGTTAATTTGTATATGAGCTACTTAGGGTTTTATTTGAAACCAATTTAAGTTAATTTCTCATACTATTGATTCATGATAGGGTAGAATTCTGCTAGGATTTGAAATTAGATATTTTGGGATCTTACGTGTCACCATAAAGCTTAGATATCATATGAAAATTTGTTTATTTGATATAAACAACATCACTTCGAACTTTACATGATGGCGGTGACATTTTGACTGTTTTAGGGTACTATATGATTTGAATGGGATTAAAGTTCCTCCTTTTGAAAGTAGGTCTCTGAATGGCGATGGAAATGTGGTGTTATGTGCTCCACTGTTTTACACGTTGTGAGATGTACCAATTTGTTTGTTACGTACTTATGGTAGTTATGTTTTTCAACAATTAGACTGTTGCATCTTGTTTTAGTCTTAGACTTATCTTTGTTAATTTTAGAGTTGTCTCCAAATAATTCCGGTTTGATTAGGTGATACAGTCTGGTATATTGATAGGCTATAGCTAAAAGTTGAATCAGTTGGTAATGCTTGTATAGGTCAGTTTTGGTTGAATCATTCTATTTTTCTGACTTAACTTCCATGTACTTAAGGTGTCTTTGGCTTCGATAGGAGAGCTACAAAGGTCAAGGTTTGAGTTGCGATTTGAGGTGGGAACTTACATTACTCTCTTGTAACCATTGATGCCCTTTACAAAACGACATTTATGCACTTAACAAACTCATGCGTTGTTGAATGTTGGTTCTCGAAAACTTTGTTGATCCCTTTAGCCTTTCCATTACTCGGAAAAGGACCCGATGTGTGTTTGCTTGCCTTTATGAATGTTATAGGAAACAAAAGTTTCCATCGTAAGTACATTGGACACGCTTCTTCGTTTATAACTACTTTCATTTACGCTTTTATGCTTATGAGTTGTGGAATTTGGCATCGTATTACCCTATTAGGTGTGGAATTTGGCACTCAATAGTATACATTGTTCGAAGAAGAAGTTTGTCCATGTACATGTGTGTTTATTTCTCGTAAGCTAAATGTGTTATCATATACCTACGAGACTAAGTTATGCTTACATGGCGTGCTAATCATGTTATTTGACTTGTCTTTTCGGTGCGATTAGAAGTTGTGGATGATTGGGTTGCGGCTGAACTGAAGTGAAGAGAGTGGAGTTGCTGTTTGTGACATGTATGGAGGATATGAAGGATAAGGAAATGATGATTCTCACAGAATGGTCTAGAAGCAAGCATTGCCTTCCCTTCCACTTTGGTATGTCCTTTTCCAACATCTACCTAGATCAAGTGACACCTAATTGATGCGTAAGGAGCTTGTTTCACTATCATTTATATAAGGAAAAAGAAGAGAGGAGAGTTCTTGTTAGAGAAAATGGGAAAAGGAAGAGTTGGTTAGGATTTTTGGATTCATTGAGGTAATTATCAATTTGATTTTGATTCTTAATTTCTTTTGTTCTTATTATTATTAGTTAGTGATGGTGATTTATTTTCATTGGAAAACTATTTACAAATCGTAGTGCTCAAATCGACTTGTTAATGCTTGTTGTGTGTGGAAATGGAATTTAATTTTCGATGATTGCTCTTTAATTTTTATGAGTATCCACTAAGCAAGTTTGCTCACTTTGACTTCCCTTTTCTTTGCCAGGTGATCCTTCATAGTTGGAAAAGAAACGGGCACTTATCTTTGGGAGTTGTTTTCATTCAATACTTGTCGTGATCCTTATACTTGTCCAATGGGTTTGTGTATGCAATTAGCTTTTACGTAGCTTGGTGGTCCTATATCCGAGTCTCTATTCTTCATATCATTTTCTTCATCTATCTCAACAAAGTTTAACTCAAGGATGTGGTGCTTACATCGCTTTGCAAGCAAGAGATGATGCAGCCTAATGCCATCAAAGACAGGTACATACTATTATTTTTTTTTAGTTTTTTACAGTTCCAATCTTGAAAACTTATACGCCAAATTGGAATGTTGTACATATTAGCACTTTAAAGGCAACAATTTAGAATGTATGTATGGGGCCTAGGTTGTACTATGTAAAGTATCGACTGATATTGGTATGAGAACTAGTGCACTAGTAAATGGTTCCTACATGGTGTTAGTAAAGGACCATTACCATGTCCCTAATGACATGCCGGTAAATATCATGTCTATTACCAGATAATTTAATCAAGCATGAATTAGTGGAATGACCTGACTATATATATGGTGTAGTGCTTCTAACTGCAACTATATATATCATGTTTCTGTTGGCTTATGCCGAGTAAATATCATGTCTGGAACTAAAGAATTCATGTAAGTTGTGGTCAGCTTGATGTTTGATGTCGTCGGTTGCTGCTCCACCTCTCTTCTACCCGGGCGTGATAACCTCATAATTTCTCCCCTCTAGTTTTGTTGTGCATACTTAGACATCTAAATAGATATTTTTTGTGTTTGCGGGTTATTGAATTGATGCTCTGTTGCAAGTTTGGAGCAGAAATGTTGGAGAACAAGGCGATCGTTAGGTTGGAAAGCGGATGCAAGTTTTGTAAGTTTCTATGTGTTTCTAAGTTAGATGAGTTTGTGAACATAAAAATTTTCTATGAACTGATACTTAGTATCCCCAAGTATTTCATACTTAACAAAAATTTTGATACTTAGAAGAATTCAAGTTCTTTTTGTATTAAGCTATTTGAATGTGATAAGAATTGATTGAATGTGAGATGAATTTGATTGAAGAAAATATTGTTGATTGTGGAGGATGAAAATGAAAGGTGTATGCGGTAGTTTTTTGAATTAAGAGCTTATTTCCCATGAGAAAATAAATTGTCAACTCGACCTTGATAGGTCAAAATTGGTCGATGTGACCAATTTTGACCAGGTCAAGGTTGACCGGCTAGTAATTTTTTCTTTGTTACAAAAAAGTTAAGTAATTGACTCTGAGTACATTACAACATTCATGTTGCAAAAAATTAAATACGCCCCGATTTTGTTACCACGTGGCAAATTCGTAACGGCTCATGCATTTACGGTAGGGCCGTCTGAAAAAAAATTAATGCGGCCACAAAGCCGTTACAAAAAAATGTAACACCCACTTTTGCAACAAGAGGGCCGTTACAACCCGTTTTTGTAACGGCCTGGTTCTGTTTCTAATCCCAGAATTTGGTGTAGTGAGTAATCACAAACAACTTCGTCTCATCGTTTGTGATTCAACAATATCTTATTTCGCTAGTCGATTAAGATTATTGTGAGGTAATTGATAATTCTAGGCTGTTCTTCTAGAATATAAGTCCAGTTATCGATTGGTTCCTGTTCACCTTGATTTATCAAAAGACGGAACAAAAACTATTGGGTATTTCTGTGGGAAAAGATTTATTCAATCCTATAGACTTTTTTGTGAGACGATTTGTCTATCAAGTCTTCGACTTTGGGTCGTAACAACTCTTGGTTGTGGGTGAGATCAACAAAGGAATCAAGTGCGTAGTATCTGTTTGGGATCGAGAGACATAAGGAGCGCAAATTTGTACCTTGAATCGGTGTGAGATTGATTAGGGTTCAACTACGGATCCGGTCTGAAGTTAATTGGTATTAGGCTAGTGTTTGTAATGGCTTAATACGGTATGGTGTTCAATCTTGACTAGGTCCCTGGGGTTTTCTGCATTTGCGATTTCCTCGTTAACAAAATTACAGTGTCTATGTTATTTCTTTTCCGCATTATATTTTGTTATATAATTGAAATATCACAGGGTTGTGCGTTAAGATCAATCAATTAGAATATCCAACCTTTGGTTGTTGATTTACATTGATTGACACTTGAACATTGGTCTTTGGTACTGGTTCAAGTTGTTTCACATAATAATCGGGCTCACGGATTTCTATCTCGTTTGATTTGTTGATTATATTGTGAAACAAAGATATTAAAACTCTTTGATATACTTTACTCTAGATTGAGTCTGACTGTCTAGTTGATTCTCTAGAAAGTGTATTGGAGTAAGTCCTCTCCGATTGCCAAACGAATTTTTGGGTGTGGTTGTTAGACCCCCCGCATTTTTATTTTATCACAGACTACTCTAAGATGATTGCGAGACATACCACGTATCAATTCTCTCGCCTCGCTGAAAAGACGATCCACCTTGGGATAAACATCTGCAAAAGTTCTCATCTTTGGTTTGATACTTCTGGGTTGTTTCTCAGGGGAGTCAGGAATACAGTCATAGCCAGGAGTCACCATTGTCTTTGGTGAAAAAGGTGGAGTCAAAATACGTCTATAAGAAACACGACAGATGCTAAACGGTAACAATCCAAAACTTTTACTTGTTTACAATTTTACTAACAACTAGTGATGATAGCACAAGATTTTATGGTTTAAAAGACTTGCTCGTTTTTCACGAAGATTATACTTGCAAGGACGAGCAAAGTTTGCTTTGAAAATCAAAACTTGATTTTTTTTTTTTTAAATTACCGTATTTTTTTATTTACCGTGGACATTCGTCCACTTTTTAAAATTGGACAAACGTCCATTCTAAACTGTGAAAGCTCACATATAAATATTATTTCCTCTTTAAAAAAAAAAATTAGCGTGAAAGCTCACGTATATATATATAAGATTTTTTTTACCTGGACATATGTCCATCTCTTAATTAAAAAATTACTTGGTCGGTCCTAGGAGCCGCAGGCGAAAGGTCGTCGGGCGGTGATCGGCCGTGATGCTCCTGGTGAAGCTTTTTTTTTCTATCTTCGCTGCTGGACGTGAAAGATGGAGAAAGACAAGGATTTCTTTTTTTGGGTTGCTAGCCCACAAGTGCTGAATCCACCAAGTTGGACATTCCACCATCCAAATAAGCGGTGCCTCGTCGATTCACGCTCATCGGACGACGCTCTATTATACTACCAGGATCACCATTCAAATCATTGCTCGTGCGTGACATCATTGGAGCAAATCGAAGATTCTGGTAACATCTCTAACAACTAAGTTCTATTACTTGTTTCGTTTAAAAGTAGGGAACTTAATGTTGATGGTGGATTTTTGACGAGGGTTAAAAATGTAAAATGTCAAGTTTTATACTCTCTCCGTTCCACTTTAGATGATGTTTTGAGAGTTTTCACGCATATGAAGAAATGAAGAGGGATGTAAAAAAAATTCATCTATGCCCATGAGAAAAGTCTTCTAATATTAATTGGTATTAGTGTATTTAAAAACAAACTTATAGTTCCAAGACAAAATGCTAGGGTATTGTTGGTAGTTTTGTGGAAAAATATGAATACCATCAAGTAATGTGGAACAAAAAAAAAAACAATAGACACTCATCTAGCTGAAGTGGAACGGAGGGAGTATATTTCTGACTCAACTTCATACAAATATATGAAATTCATATTATATAATTTGGACATGTGTTAGGGCACTTCTCGGTCGAACTCGCAAGCGTTGTTATCTCAAGATTGTTTGTCAAGTTTAGTTGATCAAAACTATATACTTGATTTAGTATACTTATAGCTATGTCTCGGATTAGGATAGAATGTGTAGTTGAGCTTTAGACTTCACGACGTTCACGATCAAGAAGAAGATCTACTTGAGGAGCTTGGAGGAACTTCATCAACAAAAGGTATGTGGAGACTAAAACTTATCTATCACTCAGAAGTCTATATTCTATCTTCTAATGAGACTAAGTCATATATCTATATAGACTTTTATATTATACACAATTTGATATTTCGATCCGAGTTTATCTAGCTTATCCATTTCTCGAAATATGTGTTGGAAGCTTTTTGCTTTAACTATGTTCACCGTATTCTTGACGAGTTTAGTTGGAAACAATCTATTTGTTGGAAACTAAATGTTAAGTCAAAAGACGATCATGTGAAATTTACCTTGAACATCTTACATGATTTGTGTGAGACAGTCATTTGATGTTAGCTTGGGAAGTTTCGTATTGATCAGTTGGGTTATTGTGAGGTGATTGATATTTCTAGGATGCTTTTCGGGAGTTAAGACCGGATTATCAATTGGTTCCTGTTCACCTTGATTTTTATCAAAAGACGGAACAAAAACCGAATAAAGAATAAACATATCTCAGGAGACATTTGTTTATAAGTCTTCGACTTTGGGGTCGTAGAAAATCTTAGTTGTGGGTGAGATCATCTAAGGGAATCAAGTGCCCGAGAATCCCAGGCGTTGTTCTAGGCGTATGGAACACGATACCTTAATTGGTGTGAGACTCGGTTAGGGCTCAACTACATTCCAGTCTGAAGTTAACTTGTATTAGGCTAGTTAGTAGCGGCTTATCTGATGTGGTGTTGGCTTTGGACTAGGTCCCTGAGGTTTTTACCGCATTTCGGTTTCCTCGTTAACAAAATTACGTGTATGCAGTATCCGCATTATATTTGTTTATATAAATTGAAATATCACAGGTTGTGCGTAGTTCAATCAGTTGATAAATCCGACCTTGATTGCCACTTGGCATTGGTATTTAGTACCGTCCAAGTTATTTCTCATATCAATCAGGCTCATGGATTTCAATTTGTTCGATTTGCTGATTGCATTGAGAAATAGAGATAAAGTTCTTGGATATATTTCTTGATTGTGTCTCACTTTTAAGTTGGTGCTCTCGGAATTATATTGAAGCTTAGTCCATATAGTTTTCCGAACGAATTATTGGGTGTGGTTGTTATACCCCAGCTTTTTCAACAAATTTTCATGTTAATTACTACGATCTCCTAATGATCATGTAACCTCATTAAAACCTAAATATATAACGACAACATTGGAACCTTCGCGGATGAGCTCTTTTATTTCTATATCTTTGTCCGACTCAAGTATTCACTTATATATAAAATCAAAAACGATTGGACGACTCCTAGATAGACTGTCTGCTAGTATAGAGCGATCACGTTTTCAGGATGTCGCAATGTTCCATGACTATATAGAATACATATGAACAAAATCTTTATGATTGGACATCTCCTAGAAGATTTCTGCTAGTATAGAGCGATAACGTCTTCAGGATGTAAGCCATCAATTAATTAATTCTAGTCGGTATTTATCAATTCAATGCCTTAGAAAATATTCCATTTTTACCTGATATTTTACTACTTCAATTCACAACTTTTCCCATCGAATTTCATGGATTAGTAATAAATATTCACCTATTGGGCATATGGGCCACCACCGAGTAAGCCTCGAGAAAATGGTGTGGGTGTACTTAGCAATAATGCACGAACGAGCATCCAAAAATAAGAATGAATGTGGAATTTTGAAGATCTATGCAAAACGGGTAGCTATCTCAGCTGGTCATCCCCGTTCCTTAAAAGTTGATGCGCTCCAGGAGGTCCCAGGTTCGAGTCCCCGATGGCGCAATATTACAGAATTTGATATGGAATGTAGAGTTAGCTTACCCCCCTTACGACATAATCTTATTCCCATATCCTCTTCGGCTCCCTTGGCTAGGTTTCTCATGAGGATCACTTGTAGCTAGCACGACAACTTGTTAAATTAATGTAGTAGTACGTCGTTGGAGCTTAGCTTGTTAGGCTTCCAACTAGTTCAATGTAATAATCGTTATCCAATAATATAATAATATAAATAATAAAAAAAAAGCGCGTATGGGATCGGGACCAACGGCTGACGGACTATTCCCACGTCGTGGCCAGGTCCCAACGCCTCTCAATTCCCTTTTTTATAATATATTATTATTAGATAAATAAACTATTACAAGAAACTAGTTAGAAGCCCAATAAGCTGAGCTCTAACAGTGTACTACTACATTAGTTGAACAGGTTGCCGTGTTAGCCTACCAGTGAGCCTTTTGAGAAACCAGCCATGGGAGCCGAAGCGCACATGGGGGTTGATTATGTCGCAAGGGGGGCAAGCTAACTCTACCTTCCATGTCAAATTCCGATAATGCACCAACGGGATTCAAACTTGGGACCTCCTGGAACGCATCAAACCTTTGAGGATCAGGGATGACTAGCTGGGCTAACTACCCGTTTTTTTTTCACAACTCTTGATCTCCCACATTCATGCAAACTCTTAGTTTCCATATTTCTCAAAATATTTCTCAATTATCCAAAAAGCTTAGTCGACGATTATTAGGTCTTTTTACCAATAATACTATTTTGATATTTTAAAATATTGGACGTGTGAGCGAAAAACCACAGTTGCCCATTCATGCAAAAATCCAAAATTTCGATCAAGATTAAACTCTTCTAAAAATACAAAATATTGCACAAGTGTCCAATAAAATACCTAAAACTCTCAGGAATGAACGCACGTGGGACATGGTGTCTCGTGCACCACCATGGCCGGACATGGCCGGTCCCACATTTCTTCATTATTCTTTGGAGAATTATCCAAAGTTGGATAATTCTCCATATCTTGGATATTTCTCCATATTATTTAGTGAATCATTTTCGACAATTATCCCTACACGCACAACCGTCTATCCACCACCAATAGACAAGGCTATCATACCCATTAACTAGTTGATGTTTCTTCACCCACATTGGACAACTCTTCATCTCCAGGATCTAGAGTTCTCCAAAATTAGGGTTTCATATTTATGATAATTCTGATAAACATCAATAATTTTCATGTTGATCCTGCTATCAATATTTTAATTAATATTTAATGTTCGCACCTGCTATCAATATTTTTGTTGCTCGACTGTCCGAGAGAAACATGATTTGGACGGCCATCCACTCGGCCGATCATCCAATATTTAATTGGAAAACCATCGATCATTCAGTATTTAATAATACTCTAATTCCTACTTTTTCATTCGATAATTCATAACATATTAGATCGGGAATGGGCACTCTACATAAGCAATATCTGATTTCATGTCAAATGCTCGACATATCAGGATAGGTCCATGATAGAGAAATCTCATTAGACCAACGATCCAAATTATCAAAACATCATTATTACCTCAACTGGTGAAATGATACATCACAATTCACCAGACTCGACGTCTGTGCATTATTACTGTCCCAAACGACACCTTATGCTCAACCCATGAGTCTTAGAGTATATCACATTCAACCATTATGCTCGACTCATTAAGGCTAAGACTCATGGTCTATCCAAGTCAACAATTGACCAATTAAATACGTGCGCCTTTGGCAGACTCCATTAATGAGACATCAATTTTGTCACATGGGGGTATTCACTAGGGTTTTGGTCGGGCGGGCTACAACACGTGCGTACATCCACGATGAGAAATGTGATTAAGTAATGAAAGAAATTGAAGGAGTTAGAAAACTAATGGATGGACAATAGAACGATTCTCCCACGCATGTGGCTTGGTTAAAACACGATTTCCAATTCCCCATTCTTCCCGCTCTGCAATGTGACCACACTTACTAAAGATCAATGTATTAACTACTTGTGCAATATAAATATCAAATTATGATTTGATAACTTCATATCGGAACTTATCTTATTTGAACACAACTTTATTAGTAAATTTTATACAGGCAGAACTCAATAATTATGATCGAAATTCAGACGTTCATCGAACTTGCGAGAGTCTCGCAACATCCACAATCCTTGATCATCATTGATCTCACACAATTCTGACTTCCCTCCTACGGATCGACCCTCACCCTTTTTTGTGACGAATTACTTCTATAACGACCATTATCTTGGTTTAGGCCAGTCTTACATATTGATCTCTCGAACTCAAAGCACTCATGTGCGGTGCATCTGATATAGGTTTAGGCATTTTGCTCGATTGAGGATGCATGCATTTGCACAACCCTCCTTTTTTTCTCAAAAACCGAAATCGTTTTCAGCGATCAACAAGGGAACTAAGGGTACACGTCTTTGGGTATGTGTAAGTGTAACCTTAGCAGTTCACAAATTAGGCCTCTTGGGATACGCGTGCTAGGTATCCATACCTCCCGTTTACAAATACTCGGATGATTAGGAGTACGTAGATGTATGGGTATGCATGCCTACGTTCGAACTCAAATGTCTAGGTGTTAGAGCATAGCTCGGTTGAACCCACTGGGCGTTGAATGTCAAGTTTGGTTGTCATATTTTAGTGAATCAAAACTCAATTAAAGAGTCGCTTGATTATGTACTAGAGACAACTCGTATAGGTTAGGCTATAAAGATTAGGATAATGAGACATACAAGTATTACTCGAAGACTTGAAGAATGTGAAGAACTAACAAGCTACATCGACACATCATCCTTCCTCTTTAGGTTAGTAATATTGTGACTTGAACTTGTTTCATTCCCTTTTTACGTATCTTTCAAGTCGTGCTATATTGAAAACATAAATGCCAAGTTTATGAATGATTATACTCTAGTAGACATAGTGTTAAGGAATTAAAATATGAAGTATAATGCTTATCTTTATAAGACATTGACATAATCGTATGAATGCTATTGTGATTATGTGTATGGGTATGGGTGAATATTCCGTCCTAAGAAACAATGTTTACATTCGTTTAAAGGAACTACATTCATGAACTTGTTTTATGAATCGAAAGGGAAATCGCTAGGCTTATTGGTATTGTTATTCATTGCATATCTTTGGATTACCAATATGTGTGAGTTAGTAGAACCGATCATAACTTGTTATGTATCTTGGTAAAACTAGTCACAATGTCTACTTATGTATTGGTATGACTTTTATTAGTGTAAACTTCGTCCTAAGTAATCACCTAAGATGGTATGATCGATATTTGTAATTAGTGTAACCGATCCTAGTAATTGGTGTGACCAATCACAAAAGAATGTGTAATTGATCCTTGTAATTGGTGTAACCGGTCCTGGTAATTGGTGTAACCAATCCTGGTAATTGGTGTGACCGATCACAAGTAATACCATGAGAATATGGTAACCCATCCTGGTTATTGATGTAACCGATTTGGTAATGATGTAACCAGTCCGGTAACCATATTAAGGTAGAACCCGATCCTTGTGTTTGGTAGAACCAGTAAACCCATGATTAGTGTGTTGATTTGATCAATCACATAGTTCTTGGAAATCGGATGAACCGGTTCTAAACTTGTTTGGAAGTGTGGTATAATCGGTTCCAAGATTGTAAATATGAAAAAGGATTTACAAAGAAATAAGATGTCGACATACTTTGAACATGATTAGTAACTCTTATCTTTTATTGTTGAAAGATATTCCTTAATAACTCAAGGAGATCCTGGACCGAAATAAGTTGAGAATATTTTAATTAAGGTTGTTAATGTTATATATGCTTTTAATTACCAGCAATTAAAGTGCATATCTCTGGAAAATAAAATTGGTAATGTGCATTTACTAATTGGAGATTTTCTAGTAGGATTTCGTTAATTTTGGATGAGAGCATTTCTAGGAATTATGAAAACCGATTTTGGGAATTTGTTGCATATCTTAAGAATATTCGGTTTAGGAAATTCCTTGGTGTCCAAACTTCCTTGGTCTATAAATACCCAAGTTTGAATTTCAGCAAACTATCCTAAGAGACAACAAAACTACATTGTTGTGTTGTTGCGGTGGAGCCATCTATTCGGAGAGGAAAGTACCCTAATTAGGCGGAATCTCTTAAGACCGCTCATTTAAAGACATATGTGGGATCAAGAAGCTCTATGAGTACCGTTGGCGGGAAACTAGATAATTGCAGTATTATTAGTTTTCGATTTGATTTGATTGACTAACGATTGTTGAACTTTGATTGCACCTAGTTTGTTTATTCTTGAGAATCTTCTCTTCTGATATAAGATTCACTCAAACTAGATCGAAGTGTCGACGGGATCTTTAGAACTATTTGTAGATCTAAAGACGTCTTGTGATAATCCATTGTTAAGAAGACTCGTTTTGTGCGTGATTGATCAAAAGAGATTCAAGTTGTGGTGTGCAGTGTTTATTGAAGATTTAAGAAGATTTGAAGACGAAGAAGATTTCTTATTTGGGTTCATAATATTTGGTGTGCACAAAACTTGATCGGCTGAGATCCAACTATAATCGGTTTATCTTTGATAGATTTGATTGATTAGTTGCGTAGATCGGCATCATTATATAGTATCTTGGTAGATCCTATTTTTGATTGCAAATCTAAACTCTGCTACTTTGGTAGTTGTTGGATAGATAGATCTAAACCCGACAAAGGAGTTTATTGGATTAAACAGAAGAGCCTTTGTCTAACTCATATCGAGATTGAATAGAGTTGTTACTGAGATGATTTGTTGTTTCTTTCTTGTTTGGAATACGAACCAAGGGAATTGTTCAAGTGCGTGCACCTATTGAATGTCGGAAGCGCATGGATACTAAAGAAACTAGGTGAACTATAGGTTTAGTTTCTTGGTCTCAACTATACGGTTGGTGTGATTTTGTATAGCGGCTTAATTCTAAGAGTATTCAATCCGGACTAGATCCCGGGTTTTCTCGCATTTTTGGTTTCCTCGTTAACAAAATCTTGTTTATGTCATTTACTTTTGTTTTCCGTAGTTATAATTTTTGTTATTATAATTTAAAGTAAATTACACAAACGTTAACTCCGTATTACTTGATAGTGATCCTATAGAGTTTGGTTAAGTCCGAACCTATTATCAAGTAATCACACTTTGATTGTTGTATTGTCTCGATCTCGTATCCATAGACGATCACACAAAGTGTGAATACCGATTCGTTGTATTGTCTCGACTCAGTCCATAGACAATCACTTTAGGTAAGAGGACTTATAGGTGAAAAAGTTTAAGATAGTGGTATATTTGGGTACCCTTGTCTTTTCATAGGGTATGCCTACCTACCGTGTGTGCGATTTGATTGTTGAGAAAAATTCTCTTTCATTTTTGAAACATTCCCAGTCGCCATAGATATGAAATATCATTGTTTGGGCAATTTACAAATGATCAATTCGAAACAAAAGTATTTGTTGGACAATAAATTGTTTTGAACTAAGATTACTAGGAATCAATGAACATCCATTGCTTGAATCATATTTCGAGATATTTAACAAGACTAGCTTGACTGGAAACTTATTCTTTATAATATTATAAGTCTACTAATATTATACGACATAGTCTCGTAAAGATAGAATGGTAATGCCGTGAGTAAATAAGACGGTTCAGTCTTTACATACCTCTTTGTCGATGAAGTTCTTCAAATGTTTTCGTTTGATCCACAATCTTTAATCTTTGAGGGTTATTCAGTGATATCTGATACTTAACTACCATGCTCTAATCCTAGTCCGAGACTTGAATTTAGAAGACTAGAATTCAAGATATAATTTTGTACATCTAATATTGACACACAAACTTGAGATAACAAAACTTGCTAGTTCGACCAGAGCAAAGGTGCTCTAACGGTTTTCAATCCTAGATCCACGCAACAACAACAAAAGGAAGCCCCAACATTCCCAGACTTTCCATTTCATATAGAAAAGGTGATTGAGTATTTAGAGGTGTGGATACATGATCGTGCCTACCACACCTGAAGTAACAATATCAAAGGTAATCTCAAATTGCACCATGTTCGACGCCCACCAACTATCCTGGGGATGGAAGATCCCAAGTATTTGCGTTTTCACATATGTTTCAATCACTCTACAAGTAAATGTAATGGCCTGAAGCGATAACCAAAGAAAAGATTAAGTCAAGTGAGTTAGAGCAAACTTTTATTGGATCAAGTGATAGGGGGCGACTAAACCCATTTATTTGGTAAAAGAACCGGACGTAGGGGACGGACCATCGACCAAATCCCGACTAAACCCAAAATTCAAGCGACAAATTATATTTGGTAACCTAGGGACCAAAGACCATACCCAAATTTAGTCGAAGCGGTGATATAGTGTTCGCCCCACACCGGTAACGTAAAGTCTTTTTTACATTTCAATTTGCCCACGCCAGTTATTAAAATGCGTGCTTTATACCTCCAGCCCTTTTTTTTTTTTTTTTTTTTTTTTTTACCAATTTCGAACCAACCGCGAACGTATACTTCACGTCCCACACCAGGCGAATGTATACTTCTATTACGCCCCACACCCGATTCGTTGGTATAGTTTACGCTCCACCAAAATTTAATCTTCCACCCGAAATTAAACTTCAACAAAATAAACACCGGACTTGCAAAAATACCCAAATTTTGGTATTTTTTCCCTCTTTGGTCTTTGGTTTTAGTCGCACCACTGCAGTTGCTCTTACAGCTGCATAATAAACTGAGAAATCAGAACATCAGTTAAATCACTAGCTACTAGCTAGGTCATTTAATAGTTGTTTTTGAACCAAATTAAAATCTTCCCCAATTAAAATCATGTTATTTTCTCCTCATAGGCCAGTACACACCGTACACCCATAGCGCACGTTAGCAACTACATATCAAAAAGAGGAAGTAAGTTGTGTTATGTGATTACCCTTGTACCACAAACGCTCCCTCCCCCTAAAACTACTTTCTTTCTTCATTCTCTCTCTAAAACTCTCTCCTTGTTCTTCCTCCAATGCCTGAAATTCCCATCTCTAGAAACCCTAATCACAGCAGAAAGCTCAATTTCTCAACAGAGAATCGAGCAATTTCTGTCTCACTGTTTTTCCCGATTAAAACCCTCAAAATTTCATTCTCAAAATTGATATTTTGAATGACCTAGAATCAGATAAAACAATCTTACACCTCTTTTTTTTTTTTTTAATGTATTTTTGTTGGTTTTGGTTTGGTTTGTTGGTTTGGGTTTAATGGCACCAAGTAGGAGAAGAGGTGGCGGTAAAGCTTCTTCTACTGCTGCTGCGCTGCCGCTGCTGCTAAGAAACAATGGAAAATTGGAGATCTCGTTCTTGCTAAGGTCAAGGGGTTTCCTGCTTGGCCTGCAACCGTAAGTATTTGGTTTTTCTCTATCTTTTCTGGTTTTTGCTTGCTCAAACCCTAGATTTTGGATCCCAATTTTGTGTTTTTCTCACATTTTGAGTCGTGTATTAGGTTTTTTTTTGATGTTACTTGATCTATTACAATTCCATGGATGATTCTACTTTGAAAAGGTTGTGCCTTTTTAGTTTTGTTTGCTCAAAACTTAGATTTTTGTTTGCTTTAGGTTCCTAATTTTGTGTTTTCTTAACTTTTGAACTCATGTATTAGGGTTGCTTGATGTTACTAGATCTTTTGTATTCCATGATTGAAAAGGTTTAAATTTTTTTTGCTCTTGTTGCTCAAAACCTAGATTCTGGTTTCCAATATTTGGGTTTTCTCACTTTTTTCACTCTTGCACTGGGTTTATTTACGATCCAACTTAAATCTATGATAGTTTCTGGTTTGATCCTAAGTTTTGTATGCTTCTATATGTTCTGGATGCTGAAACTTGCTTTTAGGTTTCCAATCATCTAGCTTTTCCTAAATTAGGATCACTTGATGTTCCTCGACCCTTGATCCTTGTAACTTCATGAATATTGGCTGGTCTCTAGGTATGCAATCTCTCCTCTCTAATGGAGATATTGGGATTGAGCTAGTGTGATACTTTGCCTACCTTGGCCTTAATTTTCAGTTACCTATTAGTTAGATTACCATATTCTGGTTTGTCAGTGGTTCACTTGCATGCGTATAATAAATAGATAAATAAAGTTATTCTGCCTTTATTCTACAAAATCATTTCCACGGCGTTTACAAAAAAGTAGTGGTAATTATGGCCTTTGGTTTAACATGGTGTGAACATGTTTGAATTATACGATGACAGGTGAGTGAACCAGAAAAGTGGGGATACTCTACCGACTGGAAGAAGGTTCTGGTATACTTTTTTGGAACGAAACAAATGTGAGTCCTCTTAACTCTTATGATTTGATTTTAGCTCAATGTTATCGGGTGGTAAGGAGTAATATGGATATGATATGCAAAATTGTTAGAATTGGTTAACATGTTACCCTTAACTCTTGACCTGCCCACACGCCTTCCGATCAATGGAGATTTGTATAGATTACCTAGAAAGGGAAAAAAAAATCTATAGCAGCATATATATATATCCAGTAGATCTTCTATGGATGAAGGAAAAGAAATCCTTCACGGTCACATAGTAAATGCTATTTTTGACTTAATCTTAGTTTATCATATGATCATATGTAAGTACCCCATGAGCATGTAGGCAAGGGAACAATCCTCAGAAAGATGTAGGGTTGAGAAGTTGCTGCACTTAAGTAAAAGAGGTACAGATCGTTCAATTCAAACAACCACTACTTTTACTAATTTTGATAGCTAAAAAACTTGTTGTGCATGATTTAATAGCGAATTGCTAGAATAGATATAGGGAAATAATCATCAGAGGACTCAGACTTCTTTAATTTTCTCCAGTAACCCAGAGAGTCTGTTTTTATCTTTATCCTAATCTCTACACCACCCAAGGTTCCCATGCAATTAACTGCTGAAATTTGCTCCTCGAAAAGCCTTTTCCTCGAAACACGTATAAGATTGATTTCTATGTTGGCCCGCAGAAAGATGTTGTTGTAGTTTTCTCCTGAATATATGTTGTTCGGGCCGAGAGGTGGAGTTACTGTAGCATGGTTGGCGGTGGGACACTGCCAATAGAGGGATATGTTCTTTCTTCTTTATATTATGAGTGGCACACGTAGTAACCTATGGTCATAATCGTAAATAACAGCATATGTACATTATATCTATAATTAACAGCAATAGATATAATCGTAGTCTCCAAGTTGAAACAAGCATATGTACATTATATCTATAATTAACAGCAATATAGATAGAATCTGAATATCAATGTGATTAGGTGGTCCTGCAACTGGTCTGTTTATTTGGTGAGAGTTTGAGGTATGGGTTAACTTTACTGTGTTATACATGGTTAGTAAATTCGAGCTGAGAGCTGGTAAGTATTTCCTGGGGTGTTCTTCTGAAGGGAGCAGTTTTTAAGTAAGAACACGAGCTTTACAATGAGCTTAGTTGGATGTAGATGTATAGGAAATAAAGTCGAGTACATTGAAAAGCAACTTAACTCGAAGATGACCATTTAAGGAGGATCCATATGTCTTATCAGTTATCACATTCATGTTAATCAACTGTGGCATATTATGTCCCGTGTGATAGTTCCCATTTTGAGCAGTGAATGGAAGTTGTAGATATATGTAGATGTCCAATACATAACTTATGGACCAATTGTAGAACTGTAACTCCGTACACCTTTAAAGTTTCTATTGCCTGGTTATCAGAAAATTATGCAAGCGCCGCAGTAGATATAGACAATTTCTAGGTTCTTAAAGTTGAGCTGGAATTATATTCAAACATTTAATCACTATGTGTTATAATCTCATCTGGATTTTTCTTCCTTCTTTCAGCTAATCATCCTGACATTAAGTACACCTATTATATCTCATATTTAACTCGTTGACATCTTCAGCTACTTCATATTTTGACAACAACGCTTTGATGATTTATGACCGAGGTTAGTTTTGAAACCCCCTTGGCACCTCCTTCAACTTGCCCTGGTGAAAAATGTGGGGCAGGAACCATCTGACTGAAGCTTTGCGTTATACACCATGCTCTGATTTAGACCAACTTTCTTTACGAGTTCGCTAGGATCTCCCATTGTGATTCTTGTGTTTTATTAAACCTTTAAATTAAATTTGGCATCACCATGTTTCTTTTCCTTTTCCCTTTCTTACCCGTTTTTTATTGCCAAAAACTACGTATGCCGTTGGTACTTTGATCAGGGATCTTAAAGTGTAAATGCGTGTTGCAACTGGTTTCTTACATGTGTTACCAACTTTACATCCTTGCTGTTCATCGTATTCAATCATATCATGATTTTCACTTATTTATTTGTCTGTGCTCTTCCATTTACACATCCTTGGTCGTTAGATGAAAATTCTTCCTGTTGATCTGCATATTTAACAACTTAGCAATTAAACACTCACACATACTTCTGCACCTATTCGAGACACTTCTGTTTTTGTTGTTGTTGGTGTATTACTATGTTTAAAGGATAATGTAAAACTAGGCCAATTGCATGCATTTCAAATCTCTATTTCAAAACCTGAGTTTAGATAACTGACCCCACCCGAGAGTTCTAAACTTTCAAGCGTATAGTCTGCAGGTCTTTCATAAAAAGCCCTGTATTCTCAGTCACCTCATAATCAGTCTTGGAGACACATAAGGAATTGAATCACAATAAATAAAACACTTCCTTTCAGAAACATGGTGCAAGAGATTGAGCCGGCATGTAGAGGTGCCCAAACGACTATCCCATGTAGTCACTAGCTCATGCTTGAAGAACATACACTGGCGGAGGTTGACAGTTATCAACCCAAATAATCGTGATATATCTAGCTCATTTGGAAAATCACAAGATATAATAACCTTATAGAATTTTGACAAATTGTCTCGAGATTAGCCAAAGTGATTAAAGTGTAACTTTGAAGGGCCCTGAATATTAGAATCGTTAAAACTGATTAGGAGGTTGAATACTAGGCTACTCCTCTGATACACGAGTCTTCATAGTATCCCTTGGCCGTGATGTGATTATCGGAGGCTGACCTTGTGTAGGTCACTGAATGACTGAATCTTGAATGAATGGTTATTCTTCCTTTAATTTATGATCTTATCTCTCCTGTGTAAAGAAAAAGTGATCTTGATTGTCTTATTTCATCCTATTTTTTTTTTATGCTTATGATGCTTTTGTGTTGCGCAGTGCCTTCTGTAACCCTGCAGATGTTGAAGCGTTTACAGAAGAAAAAAAGAGAACTCTTTTAGGTAAGCGCCAAGGAAAAGGTTCCGATTTTGTTCGTGCAGTAGAAGAGATTATTGATTGCTTTGAAAAGTCAAAAAAGCAGGAAGGAGGTGACGAAGTGAACTCTGGTGATGAAGGTACTGTGTCAAATACTGGGGCTGGTGGAGATTCAATTGACAAATCTTCAGAGAGGAGTCAGAGAAAAAGTCCTGGTGTAATGCACAATGGAAGCTTATGTACATCTGTTGATAGAAATGCGTCACATGTTCCTGTTGAAGTTCCTGTTTCTGCAATTGAATTAACTGATTGTCAATCCGAAGAGCCTGCTGCAGATACCATGGTTCCTGATCATCCTAAAGAAAAAAACTGTCTGCTTCAAACTTTTCGAGAAAGAGATCTAGAGATAAACCTCTTCAGAATCATGTCGTACAGAAAAGAGTGGTTAGAAAGTCTAGAAGTTCAGTAAAGGTTGATTCAAGCAATTTTGAAACACTTATCATGGCTGTAGATGATGTCAGTAAGAATGACGATGATGATGATTATGAAGTTCCGAATGTAAAGAGGAATAGACGAATCAGGAAAACTCTTGATGATGCTGTTTGGCATGATACAGTGTCACCTATCTGTTTGGCAACTTGTGTTTCTAATGGTAGCAGTGGAGATAATACTTCTGAGATAGTTGCTACCAACTCTGATACAATCAGTTTAAATGAAGGCAGTACATTAGAATCTACTTGCAAATCTGAAATCCCTGATCCTGCTGAAGATTACATCGATGCAGATGTTCAGGTGTGTGCAGCACTTCATGTCCAGGCTAAGGCACTTGTCATTAAGAAGAAAAGGAAATTTAACAGGAAAAGAATTCCTTATTCTGCACCCAGAATTGCAGCAAGCCCTGACAAAGAATCTGGTTTGAATGTTAAGGGTAATAACACCGTTTCTATGTCGCCTAATGCTACCGAAAAAGTTACTGAAAGTTATTGGAAGGCAGATGGCGATGAGCACTTGCCACTGGTAAAGCGAGCCAGGGTTCGTATGGGTAAAATGCCCACAGAGGAGAAAGAAACTCATGGCTTAAAATGTACCGATGATAAATCCACAAAGGAAGCCTCAGTCAATAACTCTGTTTCAGTGTTCTCTGGTTGTGTGAATAGTTCTCTCAACGGAAAAACATCCCTGGAGATGAAAGGAGTTGGAAATGGTTCATCATCAACGACTAGTTCGAACCATTGTACTGCAAATGAACCTCTGGCTTGGAAGCCCAAGAAATTTCAGTTTCGTGGCTGCTCAGTGGACGGTGAAGCTGCTTTACCACCATCAAAGCGACTTCATCGAGCTCTTGAAGCTATGTCTGCCAATGTAGCTGAGAATGTCCAAGAAGGAAATATTGAAAACCAGGAACCATCAGTAACAATATCTTCTAATGGATGCTCCAGTTATCAGGAGAAGGATTCTTCTCAGGCGGCCATGAATAAAGAAGGAGAAAATAGCGAAACAGGGAATGTCTCCGAGGCCGGGGATGAAGATAGAAATATGAGCGGTAGGTCTGAAATGATCGGTGGTTTGACTTCACTATCTTGTGAGATGCCCACCAAAGCTTCTTCAGAAGACAAATCTTGTGAAATGCCTGCCAAAGCATCTTCAGAAGAGAAATCTTGTGAGCGCAAGGGAATGTCGTCAGAGGCCCTTAGTTCTAAGATTATCGTCGATCTTGATGACTCATCTTTTGATACTCGATCTAGTGAAACTGAGGTGCCCATTGAACCTTCCCAACCTTCATCTGTTTATGGCGAGAAGCATGAAAAATTGGAATTGTCTCCTGGTGTGATAGATCCTTGTAAACTATCACCGATGGACCAGGATGATTCGAGTGGACCTAGCAACCAGTGCATTGTTGACAGACCAAAAAGGGGAGACCTACCTCCTCTCACAGATAAGCCAGATGGGGAAAATGGTATATCAAAAACTGAGGTCTGGAGTTCAAAACCTGCTCCAGAGGCTAAAGATAATCCCAGGGTTTCACCCGCAAGCAGTAGAAAGCTGCTTCTATCTGGTGGTAGTTCTTGTGTAGATACTAAGTATTCAGAATCTCCATCAGATGAAAACACTGAAGCTGCGGACATGTAAGTTTTCTGGTATCGTAGTATGTTTTCTCTTCTATCCGCAGTGCTAATTTAATCACTTCGAAGAAGTACTAAATATTCTTAATGGTTACTAAAATTTGTCATCATTGCCGTCTTTTTCTTTTTCTTTTGGGAATAACAGGATTAGTAAACCTCCACTTTTTTATTTACTGCTGATTATATTTTCTGCATTTGTAGGTGTGAAGTTGTGAGAGAAGTTCGGGAGGAACTAGTAGTGGCAGATGTTGATGCCCCATCTGAGACAACGATGAGGGGTTTAATTGCTGCTGCACAGGCTAAAAGACAGTTACCTCATGCTACTTCCCTTTCAGATGATTCTTTAGATGATATAGCTGTCTCTGATACTACTGTTAGCGCCTCCACAAACCATAGGATAGGTTATCTGGAGAAAGCGACTCCACATATTTCCTCTACCTTGGATAATCATAATAATCATCTTCTACAGAAGGGTACTGAAAGTCCAGAAGTGCCTCCACACTGTAAGAAACCTAGCCATGTATTTGAGATGGACAAAGAAGGGAAGATGGAGCCTGTGGTGTCTAATGGGCAGTCTTTGAACAAATGGAATGCATCTGAAACTAGTTTAGCCCGGAAATCATTTGAGGGTTTTCTTGGAACATTATCAAGGACAAAGGATAGCATCGGTAAAGCAACACGTCTGGCTATTGACTGTGTGAAATGTGGCATTGCTGGTGAGGTAGGCTTTCTTCCCATTTCTCTTTGGTACATTATGTTAGTTTGGAATTAAATTGCGCTCTGCATATTTCCATTTGTTTATTTTGTTTTTTATGATGGCTGTCTGTAGTAGTACACTTTACAGGTGAGGTCTAAGTGGACAATATTTCTAGTTATATAGGTTTGTGCTTATCAAAGAAGAAAATGATTTGCTGATCTAATCTAATATGCACAGTGCTTTTAGTATACGGGCATAGTTTTTTGTCTTTCTTTTGTGCAGTGAATAGGAATTATACCAAAAATTTGAAGCATTTGGCGAATTAGGTTGTACTAGACTACTAGTCAATGTCTGTGTAAACATTTTGCGAACAAGGAGTCGGTCTTTTTTTTTTTTTAGGTTTTAAACCTCTTCATTGACTAATGTTTTTTGGGTTGCTAGATGGAACCAGATGCTCTCAAATTGGAATTACTTTGAGGCATTTGGAGGCAGCTTCTTTGCAACCATCTAGTGAGTCTAATGTATTCAACGTCATTATGCCATATTCTTTGTGGTCTTTGGAAATAGTTTATCTGAAGTAGTAGTGGGGAACATGAATTAGGGTAAATAGTGCAGACAATGAAAAAAGCAGACTACTCATTAATTTCCATGATGTGTAATCTTCCGGGGCTTGTTAATTTGTTTTTTTTTACCATGTTATGGTTTTGTTAGCTTTAACCACTAGAATTTTAATTATGTTTTATGCAATACTTTGGGATCTTAATTGCATGCCAGGTGTGACAGCATGCCTATTACATATGTACTTACTCTTTCCCTTTCACTCGTGCTATTTAGGTTGTGGAAATTCTTGCTCGAAGTTTAGAAAACGAATCAAGTTTGCCCAGAAGAGTTGACCTTTTCTTTCTGGTGGATTCTATTACTCAGTGTTCCCGTGGTCAAAAAGGCATCTGCTTGGCAGGTATTATAATTCGTGCCAGAATGAAGGTTTTGATTGCTATAATTAGTGTCTTTTTCCAATTATATGGAGTTTGTCATAAGGATCGTACTTTATTCTGCCTGATTAAATTTGTTGTCTGGAGAGGGTTGTGCACTAATTAGTTTACTGAAAAATGCCAGGTGACATCGGGGACGCATTCCTTTCGGCAATCCAAGCAGCACTTCCGCGTTTGTTAGCCTCTGCAGCTCCTCCTGGAACTGGAAGTGTTGCAAGAGAAAATCGAAGGCAATGCCTCAAGGTAAGCAAGCTGTGTAGTTTATGATCTTAATTGTCCAAGTTTCTTCCGGTTGATCTGATGATGGCTTATTGCTTCTCCATTTGGTTAAGGTTCTAAAACTCTGGCTTGAAAGAAAAACCCTTCCAGAATCCGTTATCCGCCACCACATGCAGGAGCTTGATTCTGCTGATGCACCCTTTATAGGTTCATCTTCTCGTCGCCCCTCGAGAACAGAAAGGTCGTTGGATGATCCTGTTAGGGAAATGGAGGGTATGCTTGTTGATGAGTATGGAAGGTAAGTGACTCTTTACTACCTTGTTTTGTCTGACAGAAGAATTTTCTCGAGCCAATAAAAAACTGCTTACTGAATATTTGTTTTCTGTCGTCAGCAATGCAAATTTTCAGCTAGCAGGAATTCTTATGCCTCTTATGCTTGAAGCTGAAGAGGAAGGAAGTGATAGCGATGAGAAGAGCTTTGAGGCTGTTACCCCTGAGTATGAGCAGCCTGAATTCCTTGGAGAAAGGGAAGCAACCCCTACATCTATTCCCACTGTAAAGCACCATCATATTTTAGAAGACGTTGATGGTGAGCTGGAAATGGAGGATGTCGCTCCTTCATGCATAGGTGATATGGATTCTGTGCATATTTCTCAGGGTCAATATGAGCAGCGTCCTCAGTTGCCTTTTGCCCCACCGCTCCCTGAAGATAGGCCACCATCTCCTCCCCCACTGCCCAGTTCTCCACCACCATTGCCTTCATCCATACAGTTGCTTCCCCCCCCACCACCATTACCTTCAGTTCATTCTTTTGCGGACAATGCGGATCCAAACTACTATGCTAACACATGTGTGAGTATTTTGTGCTTATTTGTGTTTCTCAATCTTATAACCAACTGACTGTGGGCCCCTATCTATAAAGGACTATTGTTAAATTACTACATGTCAGTTACCAAAAGAATTTTGTGTCTTACCTAAAAGTATTTTTTGTGGTCATATTTGTTTTGCTTGTTGTTACTAATTGGATTTTATACTTGCAGAGTTTGCAGAATGGCTTGCAGCTACCTACCCCCCACCAACCAGGCACAGGGAATGCCAACTCTTTGCCTTCGGATACAGTGCATACACATTATTATGGATACAAAGATTTTGTACCACCAATGCAAAGACCTGGTTTGTCTAGCTCCTCCGATCCCAGTTGCAGTTTTCCTGGACCTCCCCATACATCGATACAAACTGGGAATAATGCTCAGCAGATAGATGGGGTAGCAGCATTGCATAATAAGAATTACCACCTACAGCCACCACCTCCAATGCTCTCAAATCAATTCTCTTATGTTCAGGCAGACCAGAGAGCGCATTCATGGACGGAAGCTTCATCATCTTCCTTCACCAAGAGATTCCAGTTTGGGCATGATATGCATAGGGATAGTATGTACGACAGCAGCCAAGAAAGAATGCAACATGAGATTGACGAGAGATGTAGATTACCTCCTCCACCTATTCATCTAGGTGCATACTTTGGGTTGCCACATGATATTTACTTATGTGCTTTCTTGGTGTTCTCTGGTTAATATGCTTTTCCCTCTCTTTACAGGACCTGTACATTCTGACAATACTGACTCTTCATATGCTCCTGCTTCATACTATGGTCCACCTGATGCTATTCCAAATCGTGAATGGTCTTATCCTCCTAGATCGTTGAATTATCGGCACTCAACACCTCAAAGACGACCTGAAATCTCAGGAGCAAATGGAGGTATCTTATTTCTATTTAACAATTTTACACATTGATTTTTTGGCGGAGTTGCTACAAGGTGAAGGAGAAGTTTTCACTGGCTTGTTGTGAACCATTTGAGTAGGTTTATTACTTTTGGAAACTGATTATTAGGGTACCATATGATTTCTCTTTGTTACAATCATTTGCTACAAAAAGAGACAACTTGTTTCCTTGGTTTGTCAGAACTTATTTATTTAGTTATCACCACCCTCCAGCAAAACACCAAGACTTAGCTATTAGCACTGTGGTGCCACGACAGTCCCACACTTACTACATGATTATTGGTGGTGGGAGCCTAGCACTCTAGCTTTTCAAACTAGAAGTTATTGTGTTTCCGAACTATTGTGTTCTAACTTGATTTGTAACAATACTTCTCGTTGTAGAGAAAGGTGCAGTTGGGTTGGTTCTTCAATGATGCTCTCTTACTTTTGGATGACGAGTAGTAACATAGTATCTTTTCTGTTCTGCAGCTTCAAACTATTGGAGACCAAGATAATGCTTTGTCAAAAGATAGAATTAGTGGTATGTATATGTTACGCAGTTACAGTATTGTTTAAATGTGACTATAACTTTCTAACGTACTTTCCTACTATTATTAGGTTTGGACTATTTTTGATCTGGGTATGCGGTTTCTTTTCGGGAAACAATCTGCTTACTGTAAGAGACTAATACGGGGAGGAGAATGCATCACTGAAGTCCGTTGTTTCTATCTACCCCACTGTACATATGTATTTATCACCATCATTCTGCAATAATGCAGAATCAGAAGAAACAGTTCTTGTGGAGAGAGCTGTGCTCTAGTTGTAGGCTTATGTATCAATCAAGTTCATATTTGTATGATTAGTTTTTCAATGTTCATAGGGAACGCTACACTCTACCAATGGTAGTTTCTTTACATAGGGCCATTTCATTTTTTTTACTAATTTCTTGACAAAGTTAGTGTTGATTATAAGGGTTCTTACTTACCTTTATGTTGATAAAGTTAACATTTATCTTTTAAGGCAGTAAAAGGAACTTTTTACTCGGATGATATTTTTCTTCTGCAGATTACTTTCAGGATCAGGTGGTCGCAACGTTGTTTCATGCATTTTAGTATATTTTCATATGAATTTCACTTTGGTGTTAGTACTACGAAGTCTATTAATGAAATTTGCAAAGATTTTTAGGGCTTGACGCATTCCAGTTAGCTGGATTCTGCACTCTTGAGGAATATCAGATGAAGGTTAGTAAGATTTATGGGTTGGTTTTTCATTTTAGGTCTAACTTGCTGCTCTCTTAATAATTATATAAATTAGAAGGATTGCACTTTTGTACATCTGTTCAATTGCAAATTTTTAGAACGACCAATCAATTCTAGGTGAATCAGATTCCCTATATTAGAGCTCCCGCAAGCCTTCGGATTTATATTTTTGCCTTGTTTGTAGATTGACATTGTGGCCGCTCAGGCTCCCCATGTTATACTGGCCCAGCTTTATCCGGTAATTTTCAGATCTCATTTTATTTTCGGGCTTTATTTGATGATTATAGAGTTCCATTGTTGTTTTTCTACCTCGTGGACCCAGTTGTAGGTATAATTTATGTTTCTTGTTATACATCTTCACTATATCATTATATAGTCAGTCTCTCATTCAGGCTTATTCAATCATGATAAGTTATCAATGCTTTTCAGTTTTTGTTGTCGACCAACTTAGTATCTCTCTTTTGTGTGTTTCTTTGATAATATGTTTTGTTGCATTCCCCACCATCATTGTAACACTTCAGAGTTGTCATAATTATGAATATCTCTTGGAGGTATTGGCAGTTAGGCTGTCTCTGTTGCTAACTAAAAATATTATCTCTATGTTACTTGGTGGGCGGCGAGGCAATGCGACAGGACAAACACTCTGCGAATTGGTGCACCGATGCGCCTAAGGTGTCGCCTTCCACATAGGGATCTTGTACATTTATCTCAAAAATCTCCAACTATTATCATGACCTGCACATCTAGGTGAACTGATAGGAAATAAACAACAATTCATGGCATGAAAAAGTAAGAATCAAAAGCTAATAGTTGTTTAAAAATTTCTGATTAGATATTTCTAGGTTTACTGACTGCAGAAATTGCTAAAGGTATATACGATGACTAGTTACTGGTCTACTAACATATCTCCCTGTCTTTACAGATAGTGAAGTGATATTTATGGTTTTTCGGGCTGTCATTCTTCTGTATGACCACCAGTCTGTACGAATTGAATGACATTCTTATGTTTGTGTTGTTAACTTGGTTGGCAAAACTATATCCTCCAGTACAGATTTGCGACTCATGAATTTTGCTTATTTCCGACATTTTTAACAATGCTGGAGTTGTGTTTTCTAATGTAGCAACTTACATACTGGCATTCCATTGTTGAAATCTAGTCTGTTATATCATCTCTGTTTCTCGGGCATTCCTGTAAGAAACGTCATCTGGTGAATTTGTTGTACAACAGATATACTCCTTAAAGTGAAAATGACGGTAAGTAATTAGTGAGTAGAATTGCTATTTAGCAGCTCATCATTTTACTAGAAAGACAGTATCTAAGTGGCATTTTTAACATGAGTTGGAATCAACTGTGCCTTTCAAATCATAGTAATGGGACTAATCTGTTGACTACTTGTCCAATCAATATAAACCATAATGGTGATGAAATAAAAAGTTGGGGAAAAATCTGGAGTGAAAATGTTTAGGGAAGCAATAATCCCAGAAATCAAAACAGTACACGCACTCTTTGTAACATGGGAGTGGAGTCCCTGCCCCGTCCCTTCAATGCATGCATTCCTAAAGGAATGCAATTGAAGCGAGGGGATCGAATGTAAACTTTTACACTTGAGAAGAATTAAGAGATCTTGAGAGCTAATGGTGCTCTCCAGTGGAGTAGGCATAACATAATCTTCCAGAACGAATCTGACAACGAAAATAAGCAACTTAAACATCTCAAGGTGGTGAAATGCTCCAGCTAATGTAATAAATCGTCATATTTTTGAAACTTCAATAAATTGAAAAAAGGCACAGACCAACTGCGGGCCGATCCCGTGCCTCGGGTCTAATGTGCCATTTCCCATATAAGCAAGGAAGGCGCTACTCTAGGGTTCAGTAAGATTATCTCTCTCAACTTCTCGGACGCGGCGCATCTCCGCACTCCTCCATTACCATCCTCTTCTCTGTCAACACCACCATCACCATAACCAATATGGGTTTTGTGTCTCATGTTATCATGGAGGGAAAATGGTTGATCTAGATATTATTTGGTACGGGCGGAATCGGAAATTAGGTTTTCTTGGAGTTGCAACAATTTGGTGCTAGAAATCATTCCGGCAGAGATCTTCTAGCTCAGGGTAGATAGTACCCAAGCCATCAGCTAATCCCACAAGCGGGGTTTTGGAGGTTATACGTTGTGACTCTCAAGAAGCCATCAATCTACCTGAAGGACAAGTAACAAGTTACAATAATCCCGATGATTAGTGCATCTACAACTTCTGTAAATGTTTTCTTTTTCCTTCTTTTTTACAATTTATTTCTCAATTTTTTTTTTGAAGTGCGATAGCATCAATTCATGTACCTCTTCAGTTGTTTGAGATGTAAAGTCAATAGGGTTACCTAAGTATGTCTAGTAAGTGCAGTGGTACATACTCTCTTCAGTTATTTGTAAAGAGAAAACCTAGTCCTTTCAGTTTGTATGTCAAAAGAATATTAATCTGTAATAAAAAGCTCCAATTGAATAAAATGGGAATGGATCGTCAGAGTTATACATACAATCTTGTAATTTTTTGGCAAGATTTACCCTGAGAAGGCATTTGTGAGTACGAACAAACTTGGAACTCCAACTTAATTGCAAACAACTGTGAATATGAATCTATCTAGCATGTATATCTTCTGCTGAGGGATCAGTGGATGCTGTACCTCGTATGCTTAGTTTATCAGCTTGGCTTGGGATTTAAGCATATTATGCATCCAGCATCAAGAACAAAATTTTAGCATATAAGCATTAGCCTCTTGAATCTTTTGAACCAAAATATTGGGTAAAGTTCATAAGTAGGAGCCTGAAGCCATTCCTATAATGCTAATGTCTTCTTGCTAAAAATGCAACTGGCAGTGGCCAAACAACCAAGTAATTGATGCTCTGAATGCTTTGTCATTGATCATGTCCCAGACGAGTGTCCAACTAAGCCTAAATTTCTTCAAGCACTTGTTCACCTGGCTATTTTTAGATCTGGTCAAGTTAAGTATCTTTTTGGATGAGTTACTTAATGTGAAGCCTTAGCTGCAGCATTCTACTGAAGTCATGATTACTAATAACAAATCAAAAAAGGAAAATGCAGCAGCAAAGAATGTTTTTGTTAGACCTGAAGATGGCCATATCAAGTCTCGGTTTTAGCCGATATGACGTTGTGTCCTCTAAGGCTCAATCTTTTGCTACAGCTCACCAATGTTGAAGAAGGTGTTGCTTCTAAAGAGCTTAGGGAGACCCTGACCGACCAAGATGCTGATAGCGTGTCTTATGAAGAGCCTCAAAACTTTCAAGCAGATCCTGATTACTCTTACCAGCCTCATAGCAGTTGCCATAACCGAACGTGGAATCATTATTATGATTGGAAACAAGCGCAAGCAGCTGGACCCAGGGAATGCTGTAGCGTGATTACCACCGAACCTGCAGGTTGGCTTGATAAGGTAATCCTTCGATTTTAGTGTTTTGCTGTCTTATTGTTGCTTCTGTTTGATCCATTCTAGTGTTAGTTTGCTTTTCATTGTTTCTTGTTTGCATTCTCATTAACACCATGCAACTTTTAGCGTGGAATTGCTAGGGTTTTCGTAGTCCTAGGCTCCTACATCAAAACGCATTTAGTGCATTGTATATCCACTCATGAACCTGACATAGTGTCTGAAACAAAAGCTTCCTCTTATATTATACTTGGTAATAATCAGTTATGGCAACTAGCATATCAACTCTATTCATGCTAAGATACAGCTGGTCCGGCTAATGCCTTATGTCACTCAATCATGTTTTTGGAACAGCCTACAAATTTTCTCATGTTTTTGTATTTAAATTGTATAGGCCATGGTTAGCTGAATTATGTTGTCAGCAAGTCATCAAAGATTCTTGGCAGATGTCAATTTCGGGTTCTGTAGCTTATCACTTATCAGGTGGCTTCTAAGCTGCAACTTACTAAAGCAGCCATTAAACAATGCAATTACAATGTATTTGGTAATCTGCCGCATCATTTCGAACATCCATGTTGAAACACCTAACCTAGTCTACTTGGTCACAACATGGCCTTCGATTTAAATTTTCTGGAATGTTGAATTTAGCTCCCATCACATAGCTAAGAAAGAGTGTATTAGTTCCCATGGGTATTCTGACTCAACTGTTTTAACTTAAAGTGGTGCTAACCAAAATGAGAACTTGATCTAATACGCTGGCCGTCACATGCATGTTCAATCAAGCACGAGTCAGCAAATGTTCGTGGAAACACATAGTATTTAAAGTTGATCTTTATGTTTGTATTTTTCTCTGCAGACTGACACCAAAAAAGATATCCGCTATATCTATGTTTTTTTTAAGACAACTCCATATCGATTAGTTGAGAGCACTGGTTAAATTATTATGGTCAGGTATTTTGTTTTGAAAGCTATGGCTCAGCTTGTTCAAATTTAATTGTTGGTCGTAACACAAGTTCACAAGCATAGGAGTAACTATTTTAACAGAAAGTAGTGTTGAAGATATTAATTTCTTTTATTTGTTCTGTAATTTCCATTACCAGGTAGACTACTTTTAAGTACAGCCAAGCTCAGTTCACCTTTTTTTTTTTTTTTCAGTTTGGATTTTTCTTTGGAATCTTTGAATTTTGGCGATATGAAATCATTGCCAGTTGATTATACTCTCTAGTCCTCAGTGGTATCATTTCACTGAACGTTGCAATCTCACTCATTCTATTCTTAGGATAGAATAATGATAATTTGAAGGCCAAGTTTCGTTTCCTTCTGTCAGACATGTATATTTACTTTTATACGGGTCTGCCGACCAACTGAAAAATGAACTTTTTGCAGATTGTAGGTGTGCGACAAGCAAAAAGCTATATTCTTCTCACTCTGGTGGCAAAACATGCATTTACAGTCATCCTTCTTCAAAATGTAGATGCACAGAAACACACTTTAGCATCTCCCTAAAGCATTGTCCTCTAGAAAAAAGACATTCATTCTGTGTATTCATGTGTTACTCTACAGTTTTTACCTTCATTCACTGATTAACCTGGTCAACAATTTTGGTGTATAATGTCAACATTCATTGATCTGCCAATATTGGTCCTCTTGAGATTCACTGGACTAGATTTGCGGATTTTTCTTGAACGCATTGAGATATGACCTTGTTCCAGTGGTACCGAGAACCACCTAGTCTTGGTCAATCTGAAAAACAAGGTTACTTGGGAAACAGTTCCACTTTAGTCCTTCGAAATTTAGAAGGAACATTGCTATCTAGTACTCGGTTCTGTGGCACACAAATGAATGAAAGTTGTACTCTATGGTCATGTGTTGTCATCATGTGGCATGTCCAACAGCTCAGTTGAAGTAGATACTCATGAGTTTGTTTCTTAAATACTGCAGGGTATTGATGGCTCAAGAGTTGAGAAAGTAATGGAATTGGTTCATATTGCTGCTAACAAGAACACAGCTCCAGGGGACGTGTCTGCCATGGTTCCCGGTGTCATTCAAATGGGTAAACTTTTCCTTTAAATTTAGAAGTACATGGTATTGAATATTGACGTACAATTAGGTCAACTGCTAAAATTTGGCTTAATGAATTTCCTCCTCTATTTTGTGATTCAGGAACACCTCCTCAAGGGGATACCTTGAGGAAGATTTCGCTGAAGTAGCCGAGTTTTTTGATGCTGCTATGAAATTGGCCTTGAAAGCCAAAGGTGAATGCAAAAAAGGTTCCTACGCCAACCACATGAATCTGCTAAGTATACTTGGATAGACTTTATGGCCGCAGTTGAAAACAGTGCTAGCATTGAATCCGAAATTACCGATTATTAATTTGTAAATCCTTTCTAAAAAAGGATAGGAAAATAGTACTTTTGCAGCTATCGGGCGGGCTAAACTCAGTACGACTATGGGTTATCGGTCGGGCTAAACTCAGTATGACTATGGGCAGTTTTGTGGGCTAAAGAACGTGGAATCAGGAGACTGTGTCTTGAAGGGGATTGTATGAATGTGGTTAAAGCTATCCAGGGTCATTCAACGGCCGTGAAGTGGACTACTAGTGGAATAATTAGAGATGTTTTATTTAGTTTAGCAGATTTTGAATTCTGGACTTGTAACTATGTCTATAGAGATGCAAATCACATTGCAGACTCTTTGGCAAAGTATGCAAGAACCCTTTTAGTTAAAACAGATTGGTATGTTAATAGGCCTACTTGGATTAATTCTTTAATCCAAAGTGACCAGAACAATTTGTAGCTCCCTTGATCAATAAATTCCTTTTCCTATTCAAAATAAAATAAAATATGACTATGGGCCATGGCATGTAAATAAGGACTTAACTAGTATTAAGACCCCCACCAAACATGATAGGCCCAGTAAAGACGAGTAACAAGTTTGGTATACATCTGACTCGGATAATACTTTTTTTGTGACTCGTCTAATTGGAGATCTGACTCAGAATGATTCAAGACACGTACCTCCTCGGTGCCAGTCAAAATAGCTGATAGTCGGCTCTCCGCCACATCTGTCCGTTCTTGCTTAAATTCCGAAGAAAAGAGCCAAAAGTTAAAAATTTACGAAAATGCTATTTGACCAGCCTTTTAACAGCCGAGTACCAGCTGATTTGAACGTGGCAGGCGATGTGGTCGAAAGAGAGGATTTTTCTTTTGCCATGTCATTAGAAAGAGGTCTAGAAAGAAAACCAGAAAAACTGAAATTAATGTTTCATCTCCATCCTTTGTGCTCGTTCACCTTGATTAATTGTCCAAATATTTTTTAAGTGAACTACGGTTTTGTGGGCGGGCTAAACTCAGTACGACTATGGGTTATCCGAAATTAATTGTCCAAATATTTTTTAAGCATGGTTCTGATGGACGAGTAAAAATTATTATGGCTGAAATGGACACCAAGAAAATAATAAGAATGAATCTGGATTCATCCTGGCTTAAACTTAAAAAATAGCGAGGGTGAAACTGGATACATCTTGATGTAAATTAAAAATAAGAAAAAGTATTTGAAAATGGGTAGGATGAAACTGTTTACATCCTGGCTGTTTTTACATTCTCGTCATTTTAAACAATATCAAATTTCACATATTTTTTTCACCTAAAAATTATTTAACTAGATGAAAACCCAACATACCTTGGGTCAAAGTTAACAAAATGACTCGTAAATTACCTAATGTGCTTCACAATTGTAATAAGTCACTTGTTCTGATCAAAAAATATTTATTGAACACAGTGTTTCTAGCTCAAATACCTAATGGCATTGCTGCTCCTGTCAGCTCTGTCGTTTCTCCTGTTGCTGTTGACGAGGTTGCTACGCCAACTCTAGGTATTGAGTTATTGAACACAGTGTTTCTAGCTCAAATACCTACCACCTCGAGTATTCCAGTTAAGTGCAGACTGCACTTTGCGCGAGTTTTTAATACTGTTCTGCAGAGAGTAGTTGCCATGCCTGGTGAACTGGCATCATGGATCCAACTGCTACTTTTTCCTGTTTGTACCCTTCACGTTGCTGATTCTTGTCAGGAGGATAAAACTAGCACACGAAAGAAGCTTCAGATGAAGTCTGTTAACCGTGCTTTGCGTCTTTGGACCGATCCCAATGGGTGTGATGTCTTAGTTCAGGAGGTTCTTAAAATGAATGACGAGAGGAAGAAGGCACTTGAAGAGATAAGGAAGAAGGCTAAAAAGGAAACCCAGGATGCCACCAACCTGCGTCTGTGCAGAGATAAACTTAGAAATGGGTTATATGCAGCCGCAATCCGCACCCTTACCTCTAGTGGAGTCGTTCCCAATAATGATGCCACCTTAGCTGAACTTCGATGCAAGCATCCCCTTGCTGGTTTGCCGGTGATCCCATCCACTCCACCTTCCCAAAATGCCATGGTAGCTTCGACGGAGTTGGTTCTTGGCATATTGAAGAGTTTCCCCAAAGGGACCTCGTGCGGAAGAGACGGATTTCGTGCGTAACACCTCCTCGATGCTCTTAGTGGAGCTGCTGCTGTCTTATCGGATGATTTAATCGCATCTATTACGGATGTGGTTAACTTGTGGTTGGTAGGCTCTTGTCCATCTGTTTTGGGGGCTTTTGTGGCTAGTGCTCCTCTCACCCCACATACCAAACCTGGTGGTGGTTTGCGTCCGATTGCAGTGGGCACAATTTGGAGAAGGCTTGTTTCTAAGTGCGCTGCTTCCTTCGTTGTCCAAGAGATGAGCTCTTACCTGGGTGACTTCCAGTTTGGAGTTGGTGCTAAATGTGGTGGAGAAGCAATCTTACATGCGGTAAATCGTGTGTTGGAAGGGAAGGGGGATCAGGATAACCTTTCCATGTTGCTGGTGGACTTTTCTAATGCATTCAATCTCATCGATAGAACTGCAATGATTGCCGAGGTACGTAATTTGTGTCCCTCTATATCCCGTTGGGTTGAATTTTGCTATGCTTCGCCGGCACGCCTATATTACATAGATAATGTTCTCTCTTCTGCTCAAGGAGTACAACAAGGTGATCCGCTGGGACCACTTTTATTTGCTCTCACACTCCACCCTTTAATCTTGAATATTGCCAAACGATGTGAGCTAGAACTGCAAGCCTGGTATCTTGATGATGGCACGGTGATTGGGGATACTTTGATGGTTGCAAGAGCTCTCCATATCATACGGGATGAAGGTGCTGCTAGGGGGCTTTTTCTGAACATCAGAAAAACATAATTATTTTGGCATTCTCCTGATCACAGAGCATGCATAGTAAGTGTTTTCCCGCCATACATTAGTAGGCCAGAGAAAGGGGTTAAGTTGCTTGGAGCTCCCGTCAGCCTTGATGCCCAATTTATTGCTGATATGGTTGTGAAAAGAGTGCATAAAACAGTGGAACTTATTGATGCAGTTGAGAAACTTGAATATCCACAGTGTGAACTTCTTTTATTTAGGAATTGTGCTGGAGTTTCACGCCTATACTTTGCTCTTCGAACCACCATGCCGGACTACACATTTGAGGCTCAAGATTTGTTTGACTCCCGATTGTATAAGTTTCTGCGACATGTGATTACAGGCGATGGACCTGGTTTTGGGCCCTTGCAACAGAGGTTTTCCACCTTGCCACTTAGTTTGGGGGGTCTAGGGGTTTATTCGATGCAAGACACCGTGCATTATTGCTATTTGGCATCTTGTTTACAGGCCCTTGAACTCCATTCTGTTATCTTGATACACACTGGAATCAATGGTTTCAGCACCAACCTCATGCGAGCTGCAGCTTCCTTCAACTCTGTGTGTAGTCTTGTTTCTCCTATATGTATTGATAGCTCTGCCACCCATTCAATGAAAACCCTGGCAGTTGTTTACTTTGATGCAGTAAATAAGGACTTGACTACCAAATTTAAGTTGTCTGAACGGGATTCGATGCTTTGGCAGAGTAATCAAATGAAGCACGCTTTGGATTTTTTATTAGCCATCCCTATTGTTGGCTTAAATCAGAAAATTGGCGCAAGGAAGTTCAGTGCGGTGTTATGTTATAGACTTGGGATTCCTCTCTTTGAGTTGGACAGCGTGTGCCCCTTTTGCAAGAGAGAAATGGACGTCTTTGGTGATCACGCTGTGCATTGTGCAAATGAGGTAGGTCTAAAATTTAGACATGATCTAGTGCGTGATACAATTGCGGACATATGCTATCGTGCTGGAGTTCCGACACGTAAGGAGGTGGACTTGGGGCTCCTTGCTAATAATGTCACTTCTTGGAGACCGGCAGACATTCTGGTTCACAATTGGGATAATGGTCGTGATGTTTGTTTGGATGTGACGATTGTCTCGCCATTTGCAGGAGGCCGTACTTCGGAGCTGGGACAAGCTCTCAAGGATGCCGTCATTCGTAAGAACACCAAGTATTTGGAGAAATGCAATTCACAAGGCTATGGGTTTGAGGCTTTGGCTTTTACTACTCTCGGTGAGCTTGGGTGTGAAACGATTAATTTCATTAAACGTCTTCGCAACTATATGGCCAGTTATGATGCTAATGTGCGTGTTGGGGATTTTCTTTTCCATAGGCTAAGTGTGGTAGTACAAAAAGGGGTTGGAGCCCAGCTTGTTGCTAGGCTCCCGACAAGTTTTTTGTCAGATGAGTTTTCTTTTGAATAATGTAATAATTATTTATTTTTATTTGATTAATGAATAACATCAAAAAAAAAAAAAAAAAAAAAGTCACTTGTAAAGTTTAGGATGCACTGTACACAGACAAATCTTTGAAAGGAAACAAGAGGTTAACTTAATCTAAATACGTTTGGGTAATACGGCTTGTAGTCTTTTGGTAGTTTGAGACCTCAATATCTCTTTGGATAGGCACATTTTATCATGGTTTTAGGGTTTGAACTTGACTGTAAGTCTTAGAAAAATGCAAGCATATTTTTCTAGCCAAGATTTTCACCTATTCCTAAGCCTACTGGATTTGCAAATTACAAGACTCACTTTAGAGTTCGATCTGTCCGTAGCATATATGCCATGGAAAAACGACTACAAGAAATGCTAACTAGATGATAGTTCACTTAACTGGACTGATTTCACTTTCGAATTCAGTTTTAGCAATATTACATGATCTGTCTTATGTCCTCTACGTCGTCCTGACTGTGATGTCTATTGAGAGCTTTGGTCAACGAATATCCCCTTGTTCAATAAACTGTCTTAACAAACTTTTCTAACCAAAGAAGATTTTTTAGCCCTTCAGGAAAATCATCTGGCAAATAAACTGATCCATCCTCAGCGGTGACACTGCTTTCTTCCTTCTTCTCAACTTCAAGTACCTTCTTTTTTTCCATTTTTGCCAGATAATGCGCAGATATATACTTTGGCTCATCCAGACAAAGTTTTTTCTGTCTAAGTTTCTGGACAAAAGGCATTGTATCCATTTCGCAATGCTCAACAATATATATACTCTCACACCCCCAGCAAAGATATCTGGGATCACTTGTGTTTCTGCATATATTATCAGTGCAGCGTTTGAAGCAACCAAAGAAACATGAAAGTTTAAGCGAATTACACCCGACATGGAAACCATCACGTTTACGTTCTTCAGCAAGTTCGACACCAGCACATATTCCCTTGAATACTTGATGATAGAAAGAAATTCCAGTTTTTGAGAATGTTGAGATTATTAGTCCCACCTTGTCGGGGCATCTAAGATCCTGCGGTTTATAATCTTCTTAGGGCCTCTCCACTCATTGCCAATTGGTTTTGAGTTGGATGCCCGTATTATAACAGAGAAGTTAGCTTTAGCAATGATCGGCTTTTGTAGGATCGAACAAGAGAGAGGAGAGCACACGCGGAAGCAATAAACTACTACATTGATAATCAGTTTTTGGTGTACAAATTCTCATGGCTCAACAGCCTATTTATAGTCTCACAAACTTGACGATCACTCAAACGACTTTCCTAACAAAGATCAAACTCTAAATAGAACTCTCTAGAACCAAAACACTTGTTTCTCAAGATACCTCGACTTCCAAATATAGTCTTGGTTTATTATTTCCAACATCCTCCCTTAAACCAAGACTCAGTATTACTCCAAGCTTTCCACACACCGATCAAGCCTCACTTCAATTGAAACTTCTTTGAGAAAACATTCTCTACAATCTTTGTAACCGACAAACGGTTTACTCTTCAACACACTCCCCGGCATGCTCACGAACTCTTCAGGCTGTTGGATTTCTTCAGTAGAATACTTCTGTACTCCCTAGACAGCATGCAAACTTGCATATCCAGCCATCTTCCTATGATACCGCAAAGATCATAGTAACGTTCCCTAACAAGCTAGAAACACAATCCTTTTGTTGTGCTCTATCCACTTGCTAACCGAACAAGAAACCAACTAACCAAATCCTTTAGGTTTTTATATTACCTACTTCACATGTTACTTGACACAAGAGTCACAACCTCACTATTGTGATGTTTGCTACGACCGATATTTTTCGAGTTCACAAACCTTTCTTCTCTAGATTGTCTCATAAACTAGATGTTTGAGCATTTAGTTTATGCATCTGTCACTTCGAGCATCCTGGTTGAACTTGCTTGACCGTTACCGCTGGCTTCACCCCCGAGTATTAAACTCCATTGATAGACATACATGCCTACTCAACACGAAAACCAAACGATTCTCGAACAGCCTCCCTAGCCATTTTCAACACCTCGAATAACGACGAGCATCTGGTTGAACTTGCTACACTGTTACTCCTGGCTGCAACTTGGGCTTTTAACTCTCTACCCGAGAGACATACTGATACTGCTGATCAAATCAGAGGCGCCACGCAAACCGAAACCTATTCCATAGATTCCTAACAGTTTCCTGAACAAGCTTCAACACCCCGTCTTGATTGAGACTGTCACACTTTTTAGGTGTTCCAAGTTTCCGCCACAAACTCTTCAACCAACATGTTTGAGCTTAAACTCCAACATGACACCATCGTTTCTTCGTGGCCTTTTTTTTTTTTTTTTTTTTTTTTTTTTTCGCACCTCTTCTTCCTGACATCAGTGATCGTCACTAACCAGCAAACCACGATCAATCACCAAGACAAACTCAACTACGATCACCATACTCGGTTAATCTTCTGTAGAATACGCTCTTCTTCATCAACCATGAATCACTAACCAGGGCAGCAACATCAACTCACCCTCCTAGCTCAACGCAGCAACAACTTGACATACCTTGCTTTCATGTCAGCATCTTTCTTCTTCTGACAGACAGCAACACAGGTTTGACAAATCTTCAAACAGTTCCCTTCGTCACTCAAATTATTTTATTGCAGCACCACTGTATCGGCTAAGTTCCATTGATCATCACTTCCAAGTTCCAAGTAACCAACAGCATCATAAGCACATCAACGGAAGCAGGACTCCAATTAATGGCAGCAGACTCCACGGCTTCCTTCTTGTCTTCAAATTCACGTGATAACGTAACCCTAGCGACTCGGATAACTCATCTCAGTTCTCTTCCCATATTAACAGCAATCACCACCTTCCATCAAAGGAATTCAATGGCATCAAGCTAGTTTCAGTCCATGTTTCACCATCTGAGATGCATCTCTTCAGCTCAACTACGCACAGCAACACGACTCAGAACTTGTCGGGTCTTCTCCTTTTTTTATGAAAATCTCGAACCCTGGTGAAGAACACGTCTTGCAGACCTTAGCACTAAACAACAACCCAGCCTTGACCTAGTTTTCTTAGACATATTGAACCCACAGACGTGATTTATTAGCCAACAAACTCTTCAAATGGCAGCAAAACTATGAACTACACCATCTCCACAGCTCAAACTTCACGCAATTATTTTTCTCAAACCCTAAAACTCAAACGATGAAAAACTTCAGCTCAAACGATGAAAAAACTCCAGTAACTCTTTCTCCTTGTCCTCTCTCTCCCTCTCACCAGCTCTGATACCAATTGTAGGATCGAACAAGAGAGAGGAGAGCACACGCGGAAGCAATAAACTACTACATTGATAATCAGTTTTTGGTGTACAAATTCTCATGGCTCAACAGCCTATTTATAGTCTCACAAACTTGACGATCACTCAAACGACTTTCCTAACAAAGATCAAACTCTAAATAGAACTCTCTAGAACCAAAACACTTGTTTCTCAAGATACCTCGACTTCCAAATATAGTCTTGGTTTATTATTTCCAACAGCTTTCCAAGCGCATCGCATACAATAACTCCATATCCTCCGTGACGTTTTTTCTTACTATAATAAGCATGCACATTAATCCAAGTCCAAGCTCGCGCATCTAACTCTTTCCATGTAGCAACCCATTGAGACACCTCAAGACTGACGCTGGGACTCCTAAGGTCGCGTGAACTTTTGAAGCTCATAACCTCATCCTGGAAACGATACTGCTGGAATGGCACCTGGGGACGCAAAACACGAAAAAGTCTCTTTAGATGATCCGAATCGTCTTCATCTTTGTCTTCTTCATCTTCTTCGCTTGTATATTCTTCTTCAAAGCGAGAAGATTTATAATCTTCTTCATAAGACCCGTCTAGTAACTCGTCGGCATCGGCATTGACATCATAGCAATGAGGCCAAAGTTTATTCAAATCAAGACTCAGATCCTTTACATCAAAAGGACAAGATGCAGGAGGTGGAGGACTAAGTTTATTCAAATCAAGTGTACCAAAACACAGATCCTTTACATCAGAACAAGATGGCCGAAGCATCTTGATTAAACACCTTAAAATAGTTGTATTGATTGATATAATAAACTTAGTTCTTCTACAGGAGCTTTATATAACTTAGAATTCTGATAAAATAAGGAAACATACACTTAAAAGGAAATCATCTAAAAAAGCTTTATATAGTAGTTTAGGCAAGAGTTTGTAAGGCAGAGTGGTGTTGGCGTCCAACGAAATACAAATTTTACCAGAGAAACTATTCTGAGATTAAACCAAATAGAAAAGGCAACGGAGATAGATAAAGACTCTTACCAGTAGATTATGTTGTAAAAAAAGGCGCCAAAGTGTGACTAAATTTTGAGTTTTTAAATTTTTCCTCGATGCCTAAGCGCCTAATACAACATAGCAAGTAGAACAACCAGCGAAGATCCCCAAACCCTAAGATTACGTTCCCGCTTCTTTCGTGAAAACGGGGCCTTGTAGAAAAAACCTAACTAGGGACTGGAAGTCTACATTATTTCCCAGAGAAGAAGAAAATTCGGGTGCGCCGAAGTTTTTAACAAGCCTTCATGAAGATACTGGAATTGATATCTTTAGTTTTTAGTACTCGTTTTAAATCCGATATATTGGTGATGCAGAATTATGGTGCAAGAGACTCTTGGAGTAAACTATTCACACATAGTTATGCTTATTCTTTTAGGAAACCCATTTGGTCTTTTAGTATATGGTGAGATTTTGATGGAGTCACTGTTTTATTTTACTTGACCCAAAAAAATGAAAGAGATATGTAAGTTTGGATACTGGTGGTGTCGAAATGATGTTTTAGTCTCACCTAAGCAGCAGCGGAGCTAGAAATCTTGCTAAGAGTTGCAAAGTCTTATTAGGAGGTGCAGTTCAGGATAAATAGGCTTGGGAGCTCCAGTTGGGCTGGCCGGCTGGGTGTGCAACAGCTGCTCACCCATGCTTCAAACAACTTGTTCAAAAAACAAAGAACTAGATGTTCTTAACGGAGCCGGAGTGGGATCAACTGATTGCCCGTACTATGTTCTAAACCATTCAACCAAGTAGAATCCGGTAAAAGAACCCCCAAGATGTTTTCCGAGGAATACATGTCCAATTTCTTCAATGCATAAATGTAGTGAAACCATAACACTGGAACATAAACATAAAAATTACGGTAGAAGATAAGATTTCACAGTGATCTCACTACTAGAGGAGAGGATACGAAGTGTAGAAAGACGAAAACATTAATGTCTCTGCACTATACGAGTATATACTAGTGAAATGCTACAAAACTCATGTTAATTGAGTCATGCATGGGACATAAAAGATTTTCCATCTCTTAACCTTAACAACACAACTACCAATACATATACTAGTGAAATACATCATCATGGGGAAAAACAAAAAAAAGAAGAATTTGGAATTTTGAGCATTTATGAGTACAACGATCATTTCAATTGGGAGATGTAACGCTGTTGAAGAGACCTCCGAGTGAGAGCTGACACTGTCGAGGAAGAAAAAATGCTAAACGGGTGCGGGAAGCAACCATGAAAACTCTTAATCCATTGTAGCCAACTAATCATAAAAATCCCAAAAGAAAAGATAACAAGATTCAGCACCAGCAGGTCGCCTTATCCGTACATTTAACTGTCTTAACATGCTCTTCTAACCAAACAAGATTTTTTAGCCCTTGAGGAAAATCATCTGGTAAATAAACTGTTCCATCATCAGCGGTGGCACTGCTTTCTTCCTTCATCTCAACTTCGAGTATCTTCTTTTTTTCCATTTTTGCCAGATAATGCTCAGCCATGTACGACAGCACATTCAGAGAATAAAGTTTTTTCTGTCTAAGTTTCTGGACAAAAGGCGCTGTATCCATATCACAATGCTGGACAATAAATGTCTTCTTACACTCATTGCAAAGATATTTGGGATCGCTTGTGTTTTTGCATATGCTGTCAGTGCAGAATTCGAAGGATCCAAAGAAATATGGAAATCTAAGCGAATTACACCCGACATGGAAACCGTCACGGTTATGTCCTTCAGCAAGTTCGACACCAGCAGTTATTCCCTTGAATACTTGATGGAAAAAAGAAATTCCAGTTTTTGAGAAATTAGCTTTAGCAATGATCGGCTTTCCGAGCGCATCGCATACAATAACCCCATATCCTCCGTGGCGTTTCTTCTTACTATAATAAGCATGCACATGAATCCAAGTCCAAGCTCGCACATCTAACTCTTTCCATGTAGCAACCCATTGAGACACCTCAAGACTGACGCTGGGACTCCCAAAATTGCATGAACTTTTGAAGCTCATAACCTCATCCTGGAAAGGATACTGGTAAGATTTCACCAGGGGCTGCAAAGGTGCGCTCAATTGTTAGTTTATAATTGCATTAAAAAAATAAAAAATGAAAATAAAAATCAATTCAATAGTTCAATATTACTCACATGTTGGAATGAATCGTCTTCGTCTTCATCTTCGCTTGTATATTCTTCTTCAAAGAAAGAATTTTCTTCTTCTTCTTCAGAGGATGAAGAATTTTCTTCATAAGGCCATACTGGTAACTTGTCGGCATTGGCATTGACATCATAACAAGATGCAGGAGGACTAAGTTTATTCAAATTAAGGGTATCAAGACTTAGAGCCTTTACATCAGAACAAGATGGTCGGAGCATCTTGATTAAGCAAGCACCTTAAAATATTGTAATTGATTGATAATAATCTTAGTTCTACTGGAATTTTATATATCTTAAAATTCTGATAAAATAAGGAAACATTATAAACTTAAAAGGAAATCATCTGAAAAGGGAAATACTGAATATAGAATGATAGTAGTTTAGGCAAGAGTTTGCAAGGCAGAGTGGTGTGGGCGTCCCAACGAAATACCAATTTTTTAGAAAAAAAGTTGGGACTGGAATTAGAAGTCTACGTTTCTTATATTTTTTTTTTTGATGCTTATACATAATACTTCCATAATACATGCACAGACGGGAAGAAAAAAAAGTAGAAAAGTTTTTTTTGGTGCGCCATCCATTCAAGTTTGCAACGATGTTTTTATCGAGCCTTCCTGAGGATATTAAAGTTGACAAGTAGTTCTTTACAAATATGAGATTGAGAAGAAGATAATTCTTTATTATGATAATCATATCAATTCTGGTTACACAGCTCATGAATATATAGAGCTAAAAATATATTGTGATAAAGCAAAGATCCTATATACTAGGAAACAATATTTATCCTTAAATAAGGATATATGTTAACACTCCCCTCAAGTTGGTGCATAGATATCACACATGCCCAACTTGTCCGGAAAACCAAGTATTTTTTGCTTGACACTCCATGTGTGAGAATATCTGCAAGTTGTTCTTCGGATCGAACCTGTGGCAGCTCAATGATGTTGTTGTCCGCTTCTCTTTGATGAAGAACTCTGTCAACCTCAACATGTTTAGTACGATCGTGTTTGAACAGATTATGAGCAATATCACGCGCAGCTTTGTTATCGCAATAAAGAATAATAGGATCCTTGAGAGGAGCCCCAAATCCTTAAGGAGAAGCCTTAACCACAAGGTTTCACAAATGCCATCTCGCCATACCTCTGAATTCAGCCTCTGCACTTGATCGTGTAACAATATTTTGTTTCTTACTTCTCCAAGTAACTAAGTTACCTCCCACAAAGGTAAAGTAGCCTGCAGTAGAACGTCTGCCATCGATTTCTCCTGCATAATCAGAATCAGATATGCCACAACCTTTCTATGATCTTCATTTTTAGAGAATAAAATTCCTTTTCCGGGAAGCAGACTTCAAATACCTCAAAATACGTAAACTGCATTCATGTGTTGTTCACCCGGATTGTGCATGAATTGGCTAACAACACTGCGAGTGCATAAGCAAGATCGGCCTTGTGTGAGATAGATACATCAATCTCCCCACAAGTCTTTGATATCTTCTTTTATCGGTAGGAACTTGATCGGGTTCAATACACGTTTACCTTTTCTTCTAAAGGTGTATGGACGGGTTGACATGCCGACATGCCCACTTCTTTTAGCGAGATCAAGAACATATTTCCTTTGTGATAAGAAAATTCCTTCACTTGGATCGAGAACTTCAATCCCAAGGAAGTATTTCAATGAACCAAGATCTTTCATTTGAAATTCCTTTGATAAGTATCTTTGCAAAGATTTCCTTTCCTCTCGGATCATTTCTGTTACCACCATATCATCTACATATATGATAAGAGCGGTAATTTTATCCTTCCTTTTCTTTATGAACAAAGTATGATCGAATTTACTCGACGATATCCAAAGTTTCTCATAGATTTGGTGAATCTTCCAAACCAGCCCCGAGAGATTGTTTTAGTCCATATAATGACTTGTTTAGATTACATACCTTCTTACCATGAGATCCTGGAACCGAAATACCCGGTGGGAGCTCCATGTAAACTTCTTCATTAATTCACCATGCAAGAAGGCATTCTTTACATCAAACTACTGCAAAGGCCAATCCAAGTTTGCGACTAGCGATAACAAGACTCGTACAGTGTTGATTTTCGCTACTGGAGCAAAAGTTTCCGTATAGTCGATACCGTAAGTTTGGTTGTAACCTTTAGCAACTAATCTTGCTTTATAACGTTCAATCTCACCATTTGCCTTGTATTTAATGGTGAAAATCCAACGACACCCTACAATTTTTCTTCCTTTTGGACAATCAACATAATCCCAAGTATCATTCTGAAACAGGGACCTCAATTCTTCTTCTATGGCCGCTCTCCATTTTGGATCAAGCTAATGCTTCTGCACATTGTTAGGAATAAAAACAAAGAGATAGTTGATTCACGAATGACTTATTAGCTTTATACAAACGATGGTGAGAGACATAATGACTCATAGGGTACTTAACCTTACTAGAGATTTCAGGTTCATATCTAGGTTTAGGAATACCTCTATTTATACGTTGTGGAAGTTGTTTCCTTGATTCTTCAAGAACATCTCAGAGCAGACGATTGGTTTGGTGTTTCATCTTCTTGAGGTAACGTAGACTCGGAATCTCTTCTATCATAACCTCATCTTGAATCTCGACAAAAACGATCCAATACTGTACTTTCTGTTTCTTCTCTTGAAGAACCTTCATCAAAATTTTCTTGAGGTATATCATCAGAATTGACAATAACAGAGACATCGATTTCCGATATATCTTCATCATAGTTAAGAGTCTGAATTTCCTTATGGTACTCCCCCCTGAAGTTCAGACTCACATGAAAAATACATAGTATCTTATGCACCCTTAGGCGCTGTATTGATTTTCGATAGGCTTCAACATCATTAGGATTCTCCATAACCACCTTGTCACGATGATGCAACTCTCCAAAGATTTCAGTTAGTTCTCCATAATAAGTTGAGAGAGCTCTGCCATTTTGATTTGCCGAAAAAACTCGTCGGTTTAGGGTAAACACCTGCATCTCATCATCTCCATCATAAAAGGCTTTAGATAATGCATCCCAGATCTCTCTAGCGGTAGGTAACCGAATATATCTCTTCATGATTTCAGGTGACATAGACATCAACAACCATCTCTTGACCTTTTGATTATCTGTGTGCCACTTTTCATATTTTGGATCTTCCTCAGTAGGTTTTCTTGTTCTTCCCATAATAAAAGAAGTTTTTTCTTTTTCGGCAATATGCATCTCCATGATTTGTGACCACAAGTCATAGTTTGTTTCATCAAGAACAATCCCAGGCTTGAATGATGCACCTTGTTGAACGATAATAGGAGCGATTTGTTTTCCATCTGCCCTTTTTGTTTAGATTTATTTTGGTATAATTCTGAATCACTACCCATGATTCAAGAACCCTAGCTCATAGATACCATCTTTACAAATATGAGATTGAGAAGAAGATAATTCTTTATTATGATAATCGTATCAATTCTGGTTACACAGCTCATGAATATATAGAGCTAAAAATATATTGTGATAAAGCAAAGATCCTATATACTAGGAAACAATATTTATCCTTAAATAAGGATATATGTTAACAGTAGTGTGCACATGCGATGCACATCGGCGATATTATTTTTTCTTAATTTTTCCTCCCATCTCTTAAAAATTTGTACTTTCATTTTATTTTCCAATTTGGATTATTATCGGGTAAAAATGAAAAAGTGAAAATATCATTTTTAATGAAACATAGGTAATCTCTCGTATTCGAAACTAAAATCTATAGATTCTTCTAAGTAATTTTATAGTGTATCAAATGAAGTATTTGAACATCATATATGCAACATATAAAAGTTACATATAGGCTCTTTCAATTTACCTTTAAATATATAATTTTTTTTTTGAATGATTGTAAATACATTAAAAAAATAAAAATTTGATATTGTTGTTTATACTCGTTGCGTAGGTAATTCAAAAAGCTTTCTAAATATATAAAATTCACAAAAATCCGACGTACCGTTTGGAAGATACAGAGTTTTTAAATATTAGTCTTTTTTTATAAAAATGACATTTCTGTAAATGAACGGTTTCACCTATTATTATTTTCAGGTCCCTAATCCGTTAATCATTTCTGTCCTTAGTTAGATATATATTAAACGAAAGGTCCCCATTCCGTTAAGCATTTTAGTCATATTCCGTTTGGTTAATTATAAAGTGGGTAAGGAACCACTACGGGAAAAACATTAATCTACAACTCCAAAAATCAGTTGTCGTACATGTACGACAACGTTTCTCCATAGGTTGCATAAGGGGGGTTGTAGAAAGTCCTCAAATTTACACAACTCTTCATATAGAGTCGTAAACATAGTTGTCATTTAGTTTTGTACAATGCTTTTGTCAGTTGTCAAAGTCTTTCGAAATTTGCTCTTAGTGCCTAACACAACTCTTACAGGTTGTGAAAATAACTCCTGCACTACACTTGTTTGGGTTGTAGAACATTAGTCGACCACTATGGTTAGAGTTGTATGTCACTTCTTTGACAACTATGAGAAAAGTTATATGTCATTTCCATGACAACTTTTGTTTGAGTTGTAAGTCACTCCGTTGACAACTTCTCATAGCAGTTGTGGTTATTTTTCATTTGTGAAAAAAAAATGAAATTTATTACAGCATTCAAAATATACCATTCAAAATATACCATTCAAAATATACCATTCAAACTATACCAACATTCATTCAAATGTAAACCATCAATCATGTGACAGCATTCGAACACTTAAAAAAGTCTTTAGATCTACACTGCAAATTATTACAACCATTCTTACATGTGAAACTACAATATAAATTCGATGAAGGAGGTGGAGGGGGAGGTGCAGGTGCAGGTGCAATTGTTGGACTTGAACCAAGAAGACCATCAATCACAAAGGTAGGCCGTGGACTGCTGGAGTTTGATATTGTCAGTTGTGAAGTGGTCTGACCTACAGAAGAAGCATCATATGAAGAAGTATTATTGTATGCAGAACCATTACTGATAAGACCTTTACTTTTTTCCTTTTCTGAAGTACTTAGTAGAAGATCAATGTCACTAGCTTCAACTCGGTGTGCCGGCAATACATTAGCTGCAGATTCTGCTCCCAATGACAAACTTCCAGGCTCTTCCGAAAACTCAAACAACCCCTATGCTCAAAACCAGTACTTAATTCCAAACTAGATAGACCGATAGTTTGCAATCCTCTTGGGGTTAATATCCCGCCAGACGACAGAGGAACCTACACGTGCATTTAAAATCTGTAAATAACAGACATTCAAAAAATATTTATAACAAGAACGCATATTCTAAAGAACCAAATGATATAGCTTACCCCTCCTCTCTCAGATTCTGCCAAGTACTTTAATACTTCTCGAACAATTTCAATATCCTGAGGATATCTCTTGCAATATTGTTCATTCTGAGCGTAAGCTGTTCAAAGCATGCTCTATAAACAGAATCTGATGTAGATCTATTACCAATCTGAGAGAGTCCACCAGTTAAAAGGGTTTGTTTCAGTCCTTGTGGCGCAAAACTCATGTAGGTAACAACACAAAAACCGCCATTAAATCTACAAAGTAGAGTTGCACTCAAAATTAAGTAAAATTACAAGTACTAAGGGTTATCGAGTTATACGAAAAAGTTCAAATTTATAAAGTTGAAGCTTTATTTCTCAAATAACGGACCATTCTAAGTCAACAGATACACTGAAATGCACAGATAAAAAAACATAACCATCTGCTAGAAAGCCTTGCACTAATGCACACAGAGGAGAAAGGACCGGCTTCTTAAGCGAAATTTCAAGTTTAGCTCCAAATTGAATTAAATGATCGATTAAATTGAAAAATGAGACATTAAAAACCACACATTTTTTTCCTACAACTACCGCAACGAAACTATGAACTACACGTAATAACTGTGCACACCAAAATCAACCCAGTCAAATAAACGTAGCATCCAATCTAAATAGCTTTCATGGATGGTATTTTAGGAGAAACACTAGATAGTCAAATGAATTTTTTATGCCAAATTAAAGAAATGAATTTGAAATAACAACACAAAAAGGCACGTACGTAACACAAGAATATCATCTATCATGACAAAGGTGTTTTAGAAGATGCAGACGCTATCTCATCTTTCGCTTATGTTTAAACTTCAACCCTCGCAGGATTCCTCAATCGGCTTTAGCAAGCTCCACAACTGCCTCGGTTTTAGAACAGAAATCAATCAAGTCATTCAAAAAGAATTCATACTCATGAGAGGGGGTATTGTGTGTATCTGTGAAGTGTCATGAGAGCATATTCAGCTTTACCTCAAACACATTGTTGCAGCCATTGTGACCACCGGCATCTGCAATTGCTCTACAACTTCATCTGTGCATCTACACTGCAATCCATTCATTAATTCATACAGTTTCAATTTCATGTCAACTCAATCACCAGCTCAAGCTCAGCTTACAAGCCTATACTGTAATCATCACAAGCTCTCAGTAGCAACATCAGAACCCTTGCAATCTTCATCAAGCTCACTGCAACGTACCTGCAATTTCATTGCAACCAAACAACAGCATCAACTGACTTGTAATAACAAAAAAGAAGTAAGAAAAAACAAATTTCAATATTCCTTGATCTGCAGAATAACCAGAATAACCATTGCACCTTGCTGCCTTTACCATCCTGCAAGCTCTCATCCATCTCTATACCTACAATTCGAGAACACCACCAAAATCAAACCAAACTCAAATTTGAGTTGAACCCATCTTCTAATTCATCATCAATATCTCCAAAATCATCTTTCTATCACCACCAGAATTCAATTCCACAACCAAATCAAACCCAACCTTTCAGTCTTAAACTGCTTGTGTAACAATGAAAATCACCACTATGAAATTCACATAAAACCCTGTAAAATATATGGTTTTTGTACAAGAAATCAACAGAATTCAAAAATCTAAATAAAAATGATGAGAAATTAAGAAGAAAAAAGGAAAAATTACAGAAAATCAGGTTCAAGCTAACCAGCAACCATTCCATCTAACCAACAACACCTCCTCGAAATCAGGTTCGAGCTTATGCCAAGCTTGAGCTTCAATTCCTCATCTGCAATTTGAATTTCACCAATATCCTAATTTCTTCATCATAATAACCACCACCATCAGATCTTGATTTCTCATCAGTTCAATTTTCTCAAACCCCTACAATCCAGTGAACCCATCTCTTTAACTTCAATCACTACCTTCATTCTCCCACTTATCCATTAATTCAACAACAGAAGCTTCATTTCTGTTGACCTACTCTTCTCGGCAAAACAAACTTCGTACATCTGCTGTTTCATAGTTCGATTTCGGATCCTCAATTCCTATCAAAAGAAACAAAAGTAAAAAATCAAAATCATAATCAAAACAAATTTCAAATCAATAAAGTAGAAACATAGATTTAAAGTTTGAAGATGAAAAAAAAAATACCATTAGGAGGAGTTTGGATTCCGGTTTCCTTCTTCCTCCTCTAAGCTCTTCTCTTCTTTGAACCTTTAGGCATCTTCTCGATTGATGATTCTCTAGGTGTAATTCTAACTGTGGGTCGATTAGAGTTTAAGAAAACGCTTTTGGGGGTAAGAAATTAGATATTTAGAGTGAATTGAGTAAGAAACTGGAGATTTAGGGTTATGAAATTGGAGTTTCTGAGAGTGATTTAGCGTTAGAAGATGAAGGTTTAGAGTGGGGAAAGGGGAGAAATTAGGGTTTGCAGAGAGAGAGGCGGAGATAAGAGGCGAATAATGGATAGAGGTTTTCTCTCTCTCTCCTTTTGTGTAGATAAGTCAAAATCACTCTGGACCGTAGATAAGGAGGTCATACGGATTGCATAAATTATGGGACGGTGTAGATTCACTTTAAGATGCTCATGCGGATTAAGAGCTTGTGTGTTTCTTTTTGTGTTAGTATAAACTCGTGTATTCGGTTTAATTATCAACTTTTGATATGAAAAAAAATCGAAAAAAAATATTAATAAATTTAGGACATTGTTATCGACATTCTCATATAAAAAAATCCAAAAAATGTATAAGAATGAAGATGAAAAATAAGAACTGAATTCGATAATTGGTGTGTTTCTTTGTGCTTTCTCTTTGTGTTTTTGTGCTTTCTTTTTGTGCTTCCGGTATGAATTTCGACTAGTCACATAGGTCACAAAGTAATTTATACTATTCATACAGGTCATGAAGTAGCTTTAGTTCACACTCGTAGATTGAAGAAGCATAAAAACTATGAACCAAGAAGCTCCGGGAGGGTTCTGACTTCAGACTTAGCATGATACATCAACGAAATCGATAAATATGAATCTCAGTGTCGATTTGAACTTCAAATGTGGTATAACGGCATACAAACTATGCACCAAGATGATCCGGGGAGGTTCTTTCTTCAAACTTATAGGGATACGTCACCGAAATTGATATTGTATGCATACCACAGCTCCGAGATCGAAACATGGACGTGAGTGGAGTACTATAAGTCGGAAACTTGGTAAGAACGATGAATCCATCCATTTACAGGTAAGATTCCTTTGGATTATTCCCCGAAACCTTAAACAAACCCTATTCTGGCATATTGTATCCATTTACGGGTTCAAAGATTACTATAGTTAGACCTAAGTTTCTCGTTCGGATGAACTGAAGACTAAATATATCAGAATTGAACATCACGGGTTCAATGATTACTAGAGTTAGACATGAGTTTCTCTTTCGGATGAACTGGAGACGAAATATATCAGAATAGAATATCACAGGTTCAAAGAATACTAGAGTTAGACCTGAGATTCTAGTTCGGATGAACTGGAGACGAAATATATCATAATCGAACATCACAGGTTCAAAGACTACTAGAGTTAGACCTTAGTTTCTAGTTCGGATGAACTGGAGACAAAATATATTAGAATCGAACATCACAGGTTCAAAGACTACTAGAGCTAGACCTTAGTTTCTAGTTCGGATGAACTGGAGACGAAATATATTAGAATCGAACATCACAGGTTCAAAGACTACTAGAGTTAGACCTGAGTTTCTCGTTCGGATGAACTGGAGACGAAATATATCAGAATCGAACACCACGGGTTCAAAGACTACTAGAGTTAGACCTGAGTTTCTCGTTCGGATGAACTGGATACGAAATATATCATATTGAACATCACGGTTCAAAGACTACTGGAGTTAGATCTGAGTTTCTCATTCGGATGAACTGGATACGAAATATATCATATCGAACATCACATGTTCAAAGATTACTGGAGTTAGACCTGAGTTTCTTGTTCGAATGAACTGGACACGAAATATATCAGAATCGAACATCACAGGTTCAAAGACTACTAGAGTTAGACCTTAGTTTCTAGTTCGGATGAACTGGAGACAAAATATATCAGAATCGAACATCACAGGTTCAAAGACTACTAGAGTTAGACCTTAGTTTCTAGTTCGGATGAACTGGAGACGAAATATATTAGAATCGAACATCACGGGTTCAAAGACTACTAGAGTTAGACCTGAGTTTCTCGTTCGGATGAACTGGAGACGAAATATATCAGAATCGAACACCACGGGTTCAAAGACTACTAGAGTTGGACCTGAGTTTCTCGTTCGGATGAACTGGATAGGAAATATATCATATTGAACATCACAGTTCAAAGACTACTGGAGTTAGATCTGAGTTTCTCGTTCTGATGAACTGGATACGAAATATATCATATCGAACATCACATGTTCAAAGACTACTGGAGTTAGACCTGAGTTTCTTGTTCGGATGAACTGGACACGAAATATATCAGAATCGAACATCACAGGTTCAAAGACTACTGGAGTTAGACTTGAGTTTCTTGTTCGGATGAACTGGAGACGAAATATATCATAATCGAACATCACAGGTTCAAAGACTACTAGAGTTAGACCTGAGTTTCTTGTTCGGATGAAATGGAGACGAAATATATCAGAATCAAACATCACAGGTTCAAAGACTACTAAAGTTAGACCTTAGTTTCTAGTTCGGATGAACCGGGAGACGAAATATATCGAATCGAACATCACGGTTCAAAGACTACTAGAGTTAGACCTTAGTTTCTAGTTCGGATGAACTGAGACGAAATATATCATAATCGAACATCACGAGTTCAAAGACTACTAGAGTTAGACCTGAGTTTCTTGTTCGGATGAAATGGAGACGAAATATATCAGAATCAAACATCACAGGTTCAAAGACTACTAAAGTTAGACCTTAGTTTCTAGTTCGGATGAACTGGAGACGAAATATATCAGAATCGAACATCACAGGTTCAAAGACTACTAGAGTTAGACCTTAGTTTCTAGTTCGGATGAACTGGAGACGAAATATATCAGAATCGAACATCATAGGTTCAAAGACTACTATAAGTCCGAAATTTCATAAGAACGATGAATCCATCCATTTACAGGTAAGATTCCTTTGGAATATTCCCCGAAACATTAAACCAACCCTATTCTGGCATATTGTATGCAAACCCTGGCTCCGAAATCGAAACCAGGCCGTTAGTGAACTACTATAAGTCGGAACTTTCGTAAGAACGATGAATCCATCCATTTACAGGTAAGATTCCTTTGGAATATTCCACGAAACAATAAAACAACCCTATTCTGGCATATTGTATGAAAACCACGGCTCCAAATCGAAACACGGCCGTCAGTGGACTACTATAAGTCGGAACTTTCGTAAGAACGATGAATCCATCCATTTACAGGTAAGATTCCTTTGGAATATTCCACGAAACAATAAACCAACCCTATTCGGCATATTGTATGCAAACCTTAGCTCAGAGATCGAAACACGGCGTCGGTGGACTACTATAAGTCCGAAATTTCATAAGAACGATGAATCCATCCATCTACAGGTAAGATTCCTTTGGAATATTCCCCGAAACATTAAACCAACCCTATTCTGGCATATTGTATGCAAACCTTAGCTCCGAGATCGAAACATGGCCGTCAGTGGACTACTATAAGTCCAAAATTTCATAAGAACGATGAATCCATCCATCTACAGGTAAGATTCCTTTGGAATATTCCCCGAAATATTAAACCAACCCTATTCTGGCATATTGTATGCAAACCCTGGCTCCGAAATCGAAACCTGGCCGTCAGTGGACTACTATAAGTCGGAACTTTCGTAAGAACGATGAATCCATCCATGTACAGGTAAGATTCCTTTGGAATATTCCACGAAACAATAAACCAACCCTATTCTGACATATTGTATGCAAACCTTAGCTCCGAGATCGAAACACAGGCCATCAAGTGGACTACTATAAGTCCGAAATTTCATAAGAACGATGAAATCCATCCATTTACGGAGTAAGATTCCTTTTGAATATTCCCAGAAACATTATTCCAGACTACCCTTATCGAAATAATTAAAGTAAATGTTCTTATTTGTGAAAATGATCATATTACCCTTATTGGAAAAAAAGTGCAATAAATATTATGGAGGCAGTGAAATTGACCATACTACCCTTATCGGAAATAAGTAAAGTAAATGTTACCGATTGTGAAAATGCCCATATTACCCTTATTGGAAATAGGTAGAGTAATTCTTACATACTGTGAAAACGACCATATTACCCTTATTGGAAAAAAATGCAATAAATACTATGGAGACAGTGAAAATGACCATACAACACTTATCGGAAATAAGTAAAGTAAATGTTACCGATTGTGAAAATGACCATATTACCCTTTTTAGAAAAAGTGCAAAAATATTACGGAGATTGTGAAAATGACTATACTACCCTTATCAGAAATAGGTGAAGTGATTCTTACAGACTTTGAAAATGACCATATTACCCTTATTAGAAAAAGTGCAATAAATATTACGGAGACCGTGAAAAATGACCAGACTACCCTTATCAAAAATCAGTAAAGTAAATATTACGGACTGTGAAAATGACCATAATACCCTTATTAGAAATAAGTGCAATAAATATTATGGAGACTGTGAAAATGACCAAACTACCCTTATTGAAAATAAATAAGGTAAATATTATAGACTGTGAAAATGACCATATTACCCTTATTGGAAAAAAAGTGTCACAAATATTATGGAGACTGTGAAAATGACCAGACTACCCTTATCGATAATAAGTAAAGTAAATATTGTTGATTCTGAAAATGACCAGACTACCCTTATCGGAAATAGGTAGAGTAAATATTACAGACTGTGAAAATGACCATATTACCCTTATTATGGTCATTTTCACAGTCTGTAATATTTATTCTACTTTTTTTTCGATAAGGGTAATGTGGTCATTTTCACAGTCTCCATAATATTTATTGCGTGTATTTCCAATAAGGGTAATATGGTCATTTTCACAGTCTGTAACATTTACTTTACTTATTTTCGATAAGGGTAATATGGTCATTTTCCCAGTCTCCATACTATTTATTGCACTTATTTTTAATAAGGGTAATATGGTCATTTTCACAGTCTCCATAATATTTATTGCGTGTATATTCAATAAGGGTAATATGGTCATTTTCATAGTGTGTTAGATGAAGACAGATTTCATTTATTGCACTTATTTCCAATAAAGGTAATATGGTCATTTTCACAGTCTGTAACATTTACTTTACCTATTTTCGATAAGGGTAATATGGTCATTTTCACAGTCTCCATAATATTTATTGCGTGTATTTCCAATAAGGGTAATATGGTCATTTTCATAGTCTGTAACATTTACTTTACTTATTTTCGATAAGGGTAATATGGTCATTTTCCCAGTCTACATAATATTTATTGCACTTATTTCTAATAAGGGTAATATGGTCATTTTCACAGTCTGTAATATTTAATTTATTTTTTCGATAAGGGTATTCTGGTCATTTTCACAGTCTCCATAATATTATTTATTGCATTTATTTCCAATACGTGTAATATGGTTTAATTTCATTTTTTTCATTTATTTCAACTCATCTCACCTGAGCCTCATTATTTTTTTCATTTTTTTTACAACTCTTATAAGGGTTGTGATAGTAATAATAAAAAAAATAGGACAAAATTACCAATATTGAGAGGAAGGAATAATGGTTAAGGGATTGTGCTAACACCTAGTAGGCTTGTGTTCGAATCTCTCAAACACCATTTTTCCAAAAGGTAATTTTTTTTATCTTCAACAACCCTTACAAGCGTTGTCGTAGAGTTATTCACTACCTTAACGAGATGAGTTGTTAAAGTCTAAAGGTGGTCACTACTCTTTTCACAAAAACGTTGTGATTTTGATTCTCACCACGACTCTTTGTTTCTCTTTGGTCCTAAGAGTTGGACGTTTTTATACTTTGACAACCTTTGTTTGGCAAAAGTTGTAAAACATACCACCTTTCACAACCTTAAATATACGAGTTGTGAAGTTACAGTTGTAGATTACTGTTTTTCCCGTAGTGAACTAAGGATTATCATTTTGGCTTGCTTGCATTAAAGAGGGGGAGATATCTTTAAGACTTTACCATTACATACCATTGGAATGAGCAGGTGCGTATGCAAGTCTTTGAATTCCCTACTTTGCAGTCCTAGATTTGTTATATCTCACCTTAATCATTCACACCTTCAAAATAACAATAACCCTAAGATTTTATTTCAAGGTCGCCATGGTTATGGGCTTTTCTCTATAGATTATGCTTCGATATCATCGGCACTATCATGGACGTTATATAAGATTTGGAACAGGGACACAATTATACCTAAAGAAGAGGTTGTTCGAAAGTACTTTCCGTTCCAATAGGATAAGAAAATTACTCCCTCCGTCTCTAAAAGATATGCTTGTTTCCTTATTTGGGTATGTCATAAAAATAGGCTTGTTTCCATATGTGGAAAGTCAAATGTTATGATTTTACTAATATACCCATGGAGGGACCACTTCTCTCTCTCCCTTTTTTCTCTTAATATTAAAGGGGGACCACTTCTCTCTCCCATCTCTGTTATAACAAATGAGTGGAAACCAAGGATAAATTAGGAAAAAACATGAAAAAGTGGTTACAATGATTGGTTTTATTAATTTTTGTAAAAACCAAACAAGCTTATCTTTTAGAGTCGGAGGGAGTAATTACTGTTTTAAAATTATTGGTTCTATTGCCATTGCTTGATTTGTCTAGGCTTTTCAAGTAAGGAATCAGAGATTACTATTTGTCTTTGGAACCCACTAACTAGAGAATATAAAGTAGTACGAAATTCGCATTGCCATGGTAAGTATGAGTCTGGATATGGCGCATATGGGTTTGGTTATGATCGTGACAGTGAGAGGACTACAAGTTAGCTAGAATTGGTTTTAACGAAATCGAGGTGTATGCACTAGGAACAGATTCATGGAAATCTATTCCACATGAACGATGTCTTTATACATGTCCCCGTGGAAAATACGAGAATGCTTCTGGTTTTCTTTTCAATGGAGCTCTTCATCGGTTACGTGTTACTGGAACACGAGAAGCCGACCTCGTTATAGTTTCTTTTGATATAAGCAATGAGTCACTGACAGAGTTTCCACTTTCGGAGCAACCTTTGGACTACCGGCATATAAGTTTAGGAGTGTGGGGAGACCGTCTTTCTTTAGTTTTTGGTACTCATTATAGCTTTGATGATACATGGGTGTTGAGATTATTAATCTCGTATTGTCCGGGAAATCAAAGATCCCGCGGTTTATAATTCTTCGGGCCTCTCCACTCATTTCCAATTGGTTTTGAGTTGGATGCCTGTATTCTAACATGATAATAGAGCTAAGCCCTAGACCCAGACCTGCGTACGCCGGGTGTAGGCAGAGTTACTGGCCGAAGTGTTTAACCTACTTTGTCACTTGTACACCCGGGGTGTAGGCCATACTGGCCGAGGTGTACCCCCGATTTAGTCACTCACCTGTGTACACTTGTTACCGATTGACTGGCAACTCGTACGTAGGTCCACGTGTGAGGCCCAATGACTGGCCTTACACGTGAGGGGGCGTGTGAAAGGACAATAGTCCCACATGCTAGAATCTTCTTAATTAACTTAATATAATATGGAAGGGCCGCTCCACTCATTGCCAATTGGTTTGGAGTTGGATGCCCACAGACTTTAACAATGGGTGATGAAGGATTATGGAGTTTTTGTCATAGACTTTGGACTTTTGAGTATGGTGAGATTTTGAGGGGGTATTGATCCTACAAAAAAAGGTCTTCGAAGTTTGGATATTTGTGGTGTTAAAATGTTGTTAGATCAACAATCAGAGAGTTACTTCGAGAGCTTAGCCTCGCTTAACTCAAATAATGTTGGAAAAACTGGGTTGAAATAGAAGATGAAATAACACAGGAAGAAATTTTGTTGTACTCCAAACTTTCAAGGCTCATACGATTTCTTTTAGACAATTATTTCTACCCTCCCAATAAATTGGCGATTACAACAGGTATGTGAAATAATGCCTTCAGGATACAATGAAAGCCCTACAACGGAAATTGAATTCAAGGTTTTTACCCCTTGATTCAATCAAGAACACATGTGAACAAGAAACTTCTGATGATGCTTTAGAAAAGAGAGAAAACAGAAAAGGTTTTTCGATGTGTTTTCAACGAGTTATGGGAGATGCCATTTATAGAGGTTTTCGCATCTCTTCACGAAACGATGAGTCTCTTCATCATCAGACATCAATGGCGTCTGTTGGATTTGAATATTCTGGATATGTTTGTAACGGTCGAAACAGTTACCCTGAACCAAAAAATTCTTCCGGAGGCGTTGCCCCCTAGACCCCCACCAGGGGCGGTCTCCCCTGGACCCCCACGACCCCCCCCTTGGATAGCGTAGTTGAAAATATTCCAACAAATAATACCTATGCGTACCCAACGGGAATTAAAGCCAGTCTTTGCCAAATGCGAGAAATGGTTGGCACGAATAAAATATTTGAGTAAGATTTATATTTGGCTTGGAAATTTAGAATGGGGAATATGGGAAGGAAAATATGGCCTTTACTTTTATCGGGTGAACGCAATAGAAGAATAATGGCGAAAAATCTCCAAAAACAGTAAACACCTCAATTTTCCTTTGAGACTTTAGAAGGTAATTATTAACTATTCCAGGAATTTGTATTTTTTTTTTTTTTTTTAGAGAGGGTACAAAAAGGCTAGTACCACCCTCAAAGGATACAAGAGAAAGAAATGAGGAAGAGAAGAGAAAAAAGACTAAAGAAGTAACAAGCTACTTCTAAAGTCAAAGAAAATCAAAATACAATTTGGGCCAAGTAGACAAAACATCCTGATAGCTATAGTCTTCAAAATTTTTGAATACAAGACACCACATGAAAAGAGTGTACTTGATTCTATTATGTAGAGTTGCTTAAATGCTCGACTCGTTCTGAAAAATCCTTTCATTTCTTTCCTTCCATATGCACCAAATGATAGCTATTGGAATCATGTGCCAAAACTGAAGCTGCTAAGAAGAGAGCATAGATAGATCCCAAGACAACAACATTGTGATGAGATCTTCAGGCATAACAAAATTCCACTTCAATTTCTCCTTGAAGTGACTCCAAATTCTTCTGCCAAAGTCACAATGAAGAAAAAGATGCTCGATTGTTTCATGTTGTGCCTGAGAACACACAAGTTTGTGGCACATTATTACCTCTTCTTCTCAAAACATCCCTTGTAGGCAAACTTTTATGAGCTAAAGTCCTTATAAAAAAACCAACTTTTGGAGGCAGATTTTGTTCCCAGATGAATTTAAAAATATGTTGTTGATCTTGATCTGAAGTAGAGACTGTTAAGGCATCATAAGTTGAGCTGACAGAAAACTGACCCTTGTTGCCAATGGACCAGCAAATTTCATCTGGAACTGTTGAATTCATGACCACCAGATTCAAACAGATTTGAAGAGAAGAGAGTTCAGTCCTTGCCAGAGAATTTAGCCTTCTAGGAATGTGCAAATTCCAGGTGTCTGTATCTGTATTATAAACTTCAGCTACCTTGTGCTCCTTTGATCTTGACACTAAGAAAAGATTAGGAAATTTTCTTCTTAAGGGAATCTCAGCAAGCTAAACATCATTCCAAAAACTGATGTTATTACCAGAATTGACTTTGAAGCGAATGTGACTTCTAAAGATTGAAATGCACTTCATTATTCCCTTCCAAAGAGACCTGCCATAGGTGATTTTAGGGATTTAGAGAACCAACCTAACATATAAATTCCATATTTTTCCACAATAATTTTCTTCCACAAGACATCATCTTCATTTGCAAATCTCCAAAGCCATTTAGTAAGGAGAGCATTATTCATCTTTTTGAGATTCTTAACACCAAGACCACCATACTTTTTTCTTCTTTGAAGAGTAGGCCAATTAACTAAATGAAGTTTCTTTTTACCCTTATTGTCATTCCACAAGAAGACCCTCATTATTTTCTCTAAAGTCTTAGCTACTGAAGCTGGCATAACAAAGAGAGACATATAATAGACAGGTAAACTAGCCAACACACTGTTTATGAGAGTGATTTTACTTGCTCTGCTAAGAATTGTCTTTTTCCAACCTGCAAGTTTTTTTAGAAAGCTCTCAATAACTTTGTCCCATTTAAGAATTCCCCCACTTTTATCTCCTAAAGGCAACCCCAAATAAGTGGTAGGCAAGACACCAATATAGCAACCCAAAATAGAAGAAAACTGCATAATATCCCCATCATATCCCACACCATAAATTGCACTTTTTGCAAAATTAATCTTTAAACCTGTTAACTGCTCAAAGGATAAAAGAAGAAGTCTTAAATTCCTTACTTGATCAATATCTGCATCTAGGAAGACTAATGTATCATCTGCAAATTGCAGATGACTCACGGAGGTTCCATCATCAGCCACTTTAAAACCAGAAATTAGACCCTCATCTTGAGATTGCTTGATCATATAAGAAAGAGCTTCCCCAACAAGAAGAAATAAGAATGGAGATAAGGGATCTCCTTTTCTAATTCCTTTCTTAGACTTGAAGTAACCAGTTGAAGAACCATTCACTAATACTGAGAATCTAACCATTTCAACACAACATTTCACCCAAGACCTCCATTTATCACCAAACCCCATTTTAGCTAGAATTTCATCAAGAAAATCCCAGTTAACATGATCAAAAGCCTTTTCAAAATCAACTTTAATCAGAAGACCAGGTTTGCCACTCCTCAACCTTGAATCTATGAGCTCATTTGCAACAAGCACTCCATCCAGAATTTGTCTCTTCTTTATAAAAGCAGTTTGTTGTGAAGAAATAACATCTGGAAGAACATATTTAAACCTGTCAGCTAGAATCTTGGAGAAGATTTTGTAAGCTCCATGAACCAAACTTATGGGTCTTAAGTCTTTAATCACCTCAATATTATCCTTTTTTGGAATCAAAGCTATAAAAGTATTCTTGAGCCTCCAATCTAAAAAGTTTTTTTGTTGCAGTTCTTGAATAACCTTCATGAAATCCTTCTTTATAGTCTCCCAAACTTTGACATAAAAGCTTATGGGAAAACCATCAGGCCCTGGAGCTTTTGATTGACCCAAATTCTTCATTGTTGTTAAGCATTCATCTTCAGAAATATCACTTTCCAACCTTAACTTTGTAACTTCAGAGATTTGATTAAAATGCATTAAATCCATAGAGACATTTCTAGCAGATTGTGATTGAAAAATATCTTGAAAAAACTGCACAATACTTTCCTTGATCTCATTTTCTTCAAAAGTCATAACTCCATTGACCTTAATTGCGCCTATGTAACTCTTTCTTCTTCTTTCAGTACGTATCTTTCTCAAATGTTTTCTTGAGCTTGTAAACTTTGTATATTAGGATACTAGTGTCCAAAAATGCATTAAACATGAGGTCCTCGATACAGTTCCCTGATATGCAAACGTTGTACTCATCCTGATCGTCAAACTTTGAAGTTACTTGAAAAGCAATTGACCTGCAATTGAAAACTTAAACAAATTCAGGTTTTTGATACGCTTATGTTTTGACACGCTTATGTTTTCACACTTGAAAAATAAAAATTTATAAATAAGATCTTACGTTGTTGTTGCTTTTTTGAAGAACTTAAGCATAACATCTTATTGGTGTTGCTCCATTTGCAAAAACAGTTTGGTCTTATTCACATTCTTCTTCAGTTGCGTGCCAGTTGATCTCGTATTAATTTTTCAAACTTCACGTGCTAACTGTGTTTTGGATGTGGACCCAATTGATAACTTCATCTTACAAAAGACATTTGTTCTCTCCCATTTTTCTTTATTTTTGCTCTCCTGGTATTCCTTTTTTCTTTTCAAACTCAGTTTGTTTCCCTGCATATTTCACAATTCATCACAGATAAAAGAAATTCAATACACTTTTTATTTTTTAAAGTAACTGTAAATGAATTATTTTTATTATTTTTTGGTTTTTGCTTTTGAACCTTTTTCAAGATGGATCCTTCTGGGTTTGTGCTTTGAACAACCGCATCAAAAATATGCTCCACTAAAGTATCAATAGATTTTTCTAGACTTTCTAGTGGCATATTGTCCACCAAATTATCAATAGAATTTTCTAGACTTTCAATAGCAATTGGCTTCTTCGTCATCTTAAAGAGAAAACAGATAAAACTTGTTAAAATGATTATTTTACTTTTTAAGATATAAATGATTTTATATCTTTTTTGTACCTTTTGTATCCGAGCAATTACATCCTTTGTTGGAGTGGCACCCTTTGGTTGTATTTATGGAACTATGAGCGACAGCCTTTTGTTTGAAATTCTATCAAGTCGTTTAATAAGTGGTTCATCATCCATTGATGTTTGACTCCCTGCAAGTATTTCTGTTTGTTCGTCCGTTGATATTCCTCGTTTGCTTTTTGAAGTTTCACTTGGTCCCTCCTCTATTTTGGAACCCTGAGTTTATATACAAAAACAAAATTTTATCTAAAGAAGAAATCATTCATGTTTCAGTAATGAAAATAGTTAAAAAAAAATTATCTGAAGAAGGAATCATTCTATGTAGGACGTACTCACACATATTTTCTGTGATGATATTATCCAGAAAAAAATGTGTGTACAGTATATAGCTTTGATGACGTTTCAATCTTGAAAATAGCTTTGATGACGATAGTCGTGATTCTCGTGAATAACGATTGTTATAACATTATAGAAGAATGTTTCAATGATTCAAATGTAGAGTTGAGATTACCAACTATGGATATAAGCATATATAGTGTGTTCGCACATTAGTGTATAACTCCATGTGCCGGAAACCAAGTGCATGCATATGTTTGCATGCGGTATTGGTAAAGGAGACAGGTTGAGTACGCGTACCCGTACACGTCCCCACGGAAGTTTTCATACCGAAAATTTCTGCTGTGTTTGTAAGTTTACAAACTAGTAAACCAGTCACCTTAGGTACGCATACCCGTACGCGTACCCACCGAAGTTTTCGAACCGAAAATTTCTGCTGAGTTTGTAAACTCAAATCGGTAGCTAAGGTACGCACACCCATACGACTACCCAAGCTGGTTATTTCTCAAATCGGTAGTTCATGAGCTTAAAACAATAAATTATAAGGAATGCAATCTTTGCAAACCGTGGCTATATTGTTCATGAATTGATTCAAGTGAATCAAACCGATTTTGCTTCAATTGTATGAATAAAGACCTAAGCAATTGAAAAACTCTTGAACTAGTTCTTATGAGTCATTTGAACTAGTTATGAGAAAGATGAATACGGTTAATATGAAAGTGCTCATATGTCTAACCATTGGTTAACTATTTGTGAACCAACTAAGTGTACACGTTTAGGTACGGTTACTCAAACCTAAATGAATACATTTCATTTGTGTGTGACAAGCTAAGTTTAGATCTAACGGTTGAAAGATATTAGCTTGGTTGAATCAGGTTTTTCATCTAACGGTGAATATTGAATGCTTTGTTACCAAGGTAACTTAGATTGCAAACCCTGATTTGAAAACTATATAAGGGAACTCTAGCAACTGGAAAAACTAATCCCCGCACCTCTGTGTGATACTAGTTGGTTTTGCTAGAGTCGATTCTCCTTTAACCTTAGGTTTCTTCTCGAGACCACGTAGGTTAACGGCGAAAGACTTCATTGGGATTGTGAAGCCTGACGAAACTACTTCTCTTGTAGTTGAGCGATCTGATATTTCCATTTTCTATCGTACGAGTTCAATTGAATAATTGACTTGAGATTATATCTTCGATAGGGAAAGCTAAAAAGAAATCACAAACATCTTCGTCTCATCGTTTGTGATTCCACAATATCTAGTTTCGCTACCATACGATTTAGATTATTGTGAGGTGATTGATAATACTAGGTTGTTCTTCGGGAATATAAGTCCGGGTTATCAATTAGTTCCTGTTCACCTTGATTTATCAAAAGACGGAACAAAAACTCATAGGTTTATCTGTGGGAGACAGATTTATCTATCACCGTAGACTTTTCTTTGTGATACATATTTGTTTATTAAAGTCTTCGACTTTGGGTCGTAGCAATTCTTAGTTGCGGGTCAGATCAACTAAGGGAATCAAGTGCGTAGTATCCTGCTAGGATCAGAGACGTAAGGAGCGCAACTGTTCCTTGAATCAGTGTGAGATTAATTAGGGTTCAACTACATTCCATACTGAAGTTAGTTTGTAGTAGGCTAGTGTCTGTAGCGGCTTAATACAGTGTGGTGTTCAATCTGGACTAGGTCCCGGGTTTTTCGCATTTGCGGTTTCCTCGTTAACAAAACTTAAATTGTCGTGTTATTTCTATTCCGCATTATATTTTGTTATATAATTGAAATATCACAGGTTGTGCGTTGTATCGACCAATTGTGAAATCCAACCTTGGGTTGTTGGTTGGAAATTGATTGATCCTTGGATATTGGTCTTTGGTACCATCCAAGTTTATGTCTCTTGTATTTGATAAAGACTCGCTTGATTTTTCATTTGCTTGAGTAAAGATCAAATCGAGAGAGATATTAACTCCTTGATATATTTTTATTAAGATTGAGTCATTTGTCTAGTTGATTCTCTTAAAAATATATTAGAGTTAGTCCATCTGATTGCTAATCGAAATATTGGGTGAGGTTGTTGTACCCCTCGCTTTTCAATTACGCACTCATGACTATAGATCAACTTTACAGCCCACTAATATTGAAGGTGTTGGTTCTAAAGAGCTTATGGTGGAGACCGACCAAGATGCTGATCCTAATTACTCTTACCAGTCTCAGAGCAGTTACCTTTACCGAATGTTGAACCATTATTTTGCTTGGAAACAAATGCAAGCAGCTGGACCTTGGGACTGATATATTGTAATTTTTTTTTTTTGATCGATTCTGATATATTGTAATTACCACTGCACCTTCACGTATCCTTGATAGGCAACTCAAGATTGTATGTACTTTTTGTTTCCTTTGGCTATTCTCTATAGTTTAGCTGCTATGAGCTCCGACCATCTGCAGATTGTACTTAAACACTTCTCCCTCGGACAGAGCTTGCAAAAGACCTTTTAAATTGTATAGGCCATGGTTAGTTGAATTGTTTTCTTGTCAGCAAGTCATCAAAGATTCTTGGCAGATATCAATTTTGGGTTCTGTAGCTTATCAGGTGGCTTCCAAGTTGCAACTTACTAAAGGCAGCCATTAAACAAAGGAATTGCAATGTATTTGGTAATGTGCAGCATTCAATTTTAACCAATCAGCTACTGACGTGTTCAACAACAATTGTCCCATTGGCATAAAGTAATCAGACGTGTTCTTATTTGTATTTTTTTTTTTGACAAAAAAGGGCAAAATTTATAAAAGAAGAGAGGCATAGTCACTAGAAAAGTGACTAAGTTATGAGATTACATAGATGTATCAAAGATAGCATCCCAATTACAAAGAACAGTGGATAAAGAAAAACCCGTAAAAATATCTGTGTTTCTTGTCCAGTTAAATAACACCGCTTTGACTTCCGTGATCAGTTGCTTCGCACTCCTGTGAATATTATTATGAAGCCTGTTATTTCTTTCGTTCCACACACTCCACCAAATAGCAAACGGTACGTACCCCATATCCTTTTAACTCTATTCTTGCTCTTTTTATTATTCCATTCCCATAAGGTTCGCTTTACATCACTACCAAACACCCAAGTAAAACCAAAGCTATTCAGAAAGTACGACCAAACCTCAGAAGTAACCCTGCAATGAATGAATAAATGGGGATTGCTTTCTGTGTGTTGGTTACAAAGTAGACAATCAGCATTCTGGACTATTCCTGCATTGTATAAGTAATCCAACGTTGGTGCACCATTGTAGCACGCGTCCAAACCAAAGCAAACTTTCGGTGGTACCTTAGGGTTCCATAATCGCTTATCCGGAAAACGAAAGAAAACCATCGGTTTCGGTGCCGAATAAAGCATTAGAAACCTGAAAAGCCTTTTCCGTACCCATAACTCCAACATCACGTTATCTGGCAATAAACTATCATCGAAAAGCTAAAATTTGGTTCACCAATAACTCGCAACAATTGAATCACCTCAAGCAATTCACTTTCATTCAAAGCTCTCGCAAACTTCAAATCCCAAGCTCTTTACTTTCGTCAACATATCTCTTACCAAAGCATTTTTATTTTTAGAAAGCTTAAAGAGTGCGGAAAACTCAATCTCGAGAGATTGTTCTCCCACCCAAACATCCTTCCAAAATAAATTCCACTGCCGTCACCTAGCACTAATCTAGTGCCTGACTCAACAAAGCTTTTAGATTTCAATATGCCTGTCCACAAACTAAAACATACTGACCTGTTCGTTTGATTAGGAAAGAGAGCATTGGTATCACCTCCAAACTTTTGATTGATGATCTTCCTCCACAAAGATTGCTTCTCACTTCCATATCTCCAAATCCACTTTGCGTGCAAAGCTTTATTGAACAATCGCAGCTTCCTTATCCCAACACCTCCCCTGCATTTTGGCAGATTCACCTTAGACCAACCAACCCAGCTTTTTTTCTTCACGGTATTACTGGAACCCCATAGGAAATTCCTCATAATTCTTTCCATTTCCTTGGCCACACTCACAGGTAATTGAAACAAGGAAAGATAGTAGACCGGAAGACTCGCCAGGACACTTTGTATCATAATTAGTCTTTGTCCTTTAGACAAATATGTTCTTTTCCAACCTGCCAATTTCTTATGAAAATTTTGAATGATCTCAGCCCAAACAACTTTGCATTTAGATTTACTTCCGAGAGGAATTCCTAGATAATTTAGAGGCAGTTGATGGGATTCTTATAGCTTCTGAACTTATTGATTCGAGATTAAGACAGTTACGGGTATTATTTGCAAAGTCGACTTTGAAAAGGCCTTCGACAATGTTAATTGGGGTTGTGTGGACAATACTCTGGCTAAATTTGGTTTTGGTTTTAAATGGAGAAGCTGGATCAGATGGTGTATTTCTACTCCTAGGTTTTCGGTTCTTATCAAGGGTGAAGCGTCTAATTTATTTAGAAGCCAAAAAGGGATCAGGCAAGGTGATCCTTTATCGCCATTTCTTTTCATCCTAGTTGCAGAAGTTCTAGCGCTAATGTTCAAATCTGCAGCATCTCAAAATCTTATTTCCGGTTTCAAGGTAGCTCCTCAAGGTACTGTTATTACCCAACTTCATTTTGCGGATGATTTAATTGTGTTTCTTGATGATTATTTGTATTTTCATTCTAGTCTTTCAAGTTTCCTTGAAATTCATCCATGTTGACACACCTTGGGCTTGTTTGGTAAAATTTACAATTATAGATAATCATAAATTGATAAATGATTTTGATATAATCATTTTAAAAATAAAATTTTTCAAACACTTTTTTTCAGATAATTGATTATCTTAGAATGATGATCTCAAAAAAGAGAAGAAAGAACAATGATCTAGGATATTTTTTTAGTCCTATATTGTTTTTTTGTCTCTCTCTTGATAGTTTAGAGAAAATAAGAAGAAAAAATTCAATTTGAGTTCCTTAGAAAAAATAATTGATTATAATAAATTTTCAAAACAACTTTTTCCTGTTTATGGAAATAATGAATTTTTTTCAATTATGATAAAAATAAACAATTATTATAATGATTACCAAACGCATATAGAATCCGTTATAATATGCATAATGGATTATAAGCTGATAATCCATTAAAATAATGGTTACCAAATATACTTGGCTACAACATGGCCCTCCATTTAAATTTTCTAGAATGCGGCTCCCCCCCTAGTTAGTTATTCGGAATTCGGAAAACTTACGGAACGGCAAACGTACGAGTATTATACGGTTTTGTAAAATTCAGATTCGGTCCAAGATTCGGTCAACGGGACGTGATTCGTCAGTAATTCGGAACGGCATACGTACGTGTATAATTCGATTTATAAATGTGAGTTCGGCTCTGAAAATTCGGTATCTATATATACTAAATAATTTATATTTATAAGGTCATAGACCAATTTTTATGCATATGTGTGAGTTATTTAAAGAAAAAATAAAATTAATACGATGATATTAAAAATTATTTTATCTTATATTATAGATCATTATTATTACATGAAACTATTTGGAAGCCTAACAAGCTAAGCTCCAACGACATACTACTACATTAATTGAACATGTTGATGTGCTAGTCTACCAAATGGGCCTCATGGGAAACCTTGCCAAGGGGAGCCGAAACGGCGGGAGGGGGGCGAGATTGTGTCACAAGGGGGGCAAATTAACACTATCTTCCATGTTAATTCCTGCAATATTACGCCATTGGGGACTCGAACCTGGGACCTCCTGGAGCGCATTAAACTTTGGGGAACGGGGATGACCAGCTGAGCTAGGGGCCCGTTCTTAAACATACAACATTAGTTATCCAAGAGGACGTGGTATAGTGGTTTAGATGCTTGGTCAGTGAGTTTGAGATCTCTCTCACCTTCACCTTCAAAAATTTTCAGTCATTTTTATTTCATAAAAATTACAACAACGTCTAATATTGGGTCGTGTATGCCCGGGAGGCAGTAAACCCCAAAAAGTGGGGCCTTTAAAAACGTAAAAGCTAAAGAATTTATGACGAATTAAGCGGGCATATCATTCGGGATTCGGGATACGTAAAATTCGTGAACGATTCGCGAATAATCCGAGAATGCCACATAATACGCGACTTGGGTTCGGAGTTGCAAACGTACGCGAATAAAACGGTAAAATTCGTGATACGGAAAAATTCGTTAATGATTCGCGAATCATTCGCGAACTTACTAACTAGGGCTGCCCCATCACACTAGTTGAGAAAGAGTGTTTCTCAAGTGTAATTTGTGCTTAAAATTTGTGATTACTGTTTTATTTTTTATTTTCCAGGCCTAAAAGGTGGCCTGTTTGTGCACTCTTAAAAGATATTTCACATGACCTCACCCTGACCTTTATAGCATTAAAATATTCACTTAAACCAAAAGTTAAAACAAAAAATTAGTAAACAAACTTTATTTAATGTGGTTTAATGTCTGCATCCCTTTTTAGTTTGCGCGTGTACAACAAAAATATGTGGTCCGTAGCCTAGTTAGTAAGTTCGCGAATTCGCGAATTTTTCCGTATCACGAATTTTACCGTTTTATTCGCGTACGTTTGCAACTCCGAACCCAAGTCGCGTATTATGTGGCATTCCCGGATTATTCGCGAATCGTTCACGAATTTTACGTATCCCGAATCCCGAATGATATGCCCGCTTAATTCGTCATAAATTCTTTAGCTTTTACGTTTTTAAAGGCCCCACTTTTTGGGGTTTCTTTTACTCTCAGGCATACACGACCCAATATTAGACGTTGTTGTAATTTTTATGAAATAAAAATGACTGAAAATTTTTGAAGGTGAAGGTGAGAGAGATCTCAAACTCACTGACCAAACATCTAAACCACTATAGCACGTCCTCTTGGATAACTAATGTTGTATATATTATTAATATCATCGTATTAATTTTATTTTTTCTTTAAATAACTCACACATGCATAAAAATTGGTCAATGACCTTATAAATATAAATTATTTAGTATATATAGATACCGAATTTTCAGAGCCGAACTCACATTTATAAATCGAATTATACACGTACGTATGCCGTTCCGTTCTTGACGAATCACGTCCCGTTGACCGAATCTTGGACCGAATCTGAATTTGACAAAACCGTATAATACTCGTACGTTTGCCGTTCCGTACGTTTTCCGAATTCCGAATAGCTAACTAGGGTCCGTAGACTCTGTACATGTGTGTTCTCGGTGCAATGATAAAAAACGAAGAAAACTCAAAGATATTAAAAAGTTAAGAATAAGAATAGGTTGGAACTTGGAAATTAAAAGAAGAATTTTTAGATGGGGATAGAAAAACTAATTGGGGGATATATGCCGGCATTATTTTCAATGAAAATCGGCATGGTCGATGGACTACCAGCATTGAAAAACCATGCCGACAGCTACAGTAAAATATCCCCCAATTAGTTTTTCTATCCCCAATTAATCATTCTAAAAGAAGCTTATTATATGGCTCTAAACTTGGGTTTTCTGAGTCTTGGTGTAAAATGATTGAACAGTGTATCTCTACTGTCTCAACATCTATTCTTCTTAATGGATCGCCAGGAAATGTTTACATACCTCAAAGAGGTTTGAGACTGGGAGATCCCCTGTCTCCATATCTTTTTATCCTCATAATGGAATGTTTTTCTAGATCTCTCAATCAGGCAGAAAATGAAGTTCTTATTCATGGTTTTAAAGCCACTAAAGCTTGTCCTTCTTTTCACTTATTCTTTGCTGACGATTGTTTGATTTTTATTAAAGCTAGATCTAAGGAAGCTAGGAAGCTAGCAAAGATAATTGAACATTTCAGTAAGTATTCAGGTCAAGCCGTGAACTTTGAGAAATCTTCTATTGCTTTTAGTCATGAAGTTCCTAATAATGTGAAATCTGACATTGCTAATATTTTGCAAATAAGAAGAATGGCATTGCAGGAAAAGTATCTTGGTGTGCCTCTGCTTCTGCAAAAAAAAGAAGGCTGAAACTTTTTCTCACCTTGTGGATAATTGTAGAGGTAGACTTGCACCATGGAAATCCAAATATATTTTTGAACCAGGTAAGACTGTTCTCAACCAATCTGTTCTGGGTAGCATCACAAACCACTATCGTGTTGTTTTCCAAATGCCACATAGCATATTATCTGAAATTGATTCCATTCAAAGGGATTTTTGGTGGGGAAAACATCAAAATGGAAAAGGTGTGTACATATGGCTTTGCCAAAGGAATTAGAAGGCTTAAATATTAGGAGAACAGAATTTATGAACAAAGTTTTTCTTGTAAAACTTGCATGGAGAATGCTTGAACAACCTGATGCTCCATGGGCACAAGTGCTTAGAGGTAAGTATTTTGAAAATATGAATCCCTTAATTGATCATATGCCAGATAATGGATCCCGTAACTACCATTAAAATACGGTTGGGAGTTTATATTTTCCCAACCGTAACTACCATATACGGTTAGAACTCCCAACCGTAGGAAAACCCAGGTTCAAATACGGTTGGAAGTTCATATTTTCCCAACCGTATGTAATTCTGAAACTATTTCAACATCCATAATTTGATCAAACCCAACCTAATTATGCGATCAAAAGCAACAAAAAAGGGTGGATTTTCGATTCTTACCTAATTGAAGTAATTATTTGTGGAGAATCGATGACTAATCGTCGTTAAGAACAACAAAAAAAAAGGAAGAAGAAGAAGATAAGAAGAGACAATATTGATTAGGCTTAGGTTTAGTTTTCGGCGTTAGGTTAATTATTTAAGGGTAATAAGGTAGTAATTAATATAATTAAAGAATATTATATTTTTTTTTATAATGGGTGAAATATCCCCGTATCCATATTTTGGGTACGTGAATCTATAGGAGCCCTCAAAACCAAAAGTTTGGAGCCCCTATAATAGGCTTTAATTAAAAAATTCTATTTTCGCTCTCAAAAAAAATAAAAGGAAGAAAAAAAAGGCAAGCCTCAAAAATATTGATTAAGGCTATCAGATTTTTTTCTTCATTTTTTCTTTTTCTTTTGGTCAATCAATTCATTCAAATCACAATACTGATTACATGATCGCTTACAAGAATAGCAAAAACATCAAAATGCAAGATGATTAAACCCCTAATAATACAAATTAATTACAAGTATATGGGTAAGAGAAAGAGTCATGAACCGTAAAGATACCCAATTTTTGTTATGTAGTAGGGAAAAATGATGTATTATCCGGAATCAATTCCGACAATTAAATCTGATTTTCTTCTTCATTGATAAGAGATGCTCCTAAAAGAAAGGAGTACTTTGCCCGTACATTTGTATACCCAAACGAACCCGGGTTCCCTAAATCTCTTATATTAAAAATAAATTCAAAGTGATATCGTGTTGAATGATTGATGTTTTTGAATCGAGAATAGCAAGCCACGATCCAGCCATGAAGATTTGATAAAATCGTCCACAAAGCGAAGAGACAATCGCCCAAAATGACGAAGAAAAATCGCCCCAAATGACGAAGAAATATGTCGAAAGACATTAAAACAATAAAAAACATGTTTTATTTGATTAATTGATGACTAAAACTTAAAAAGAAAAGAAATCTTGCTCAGACCAGATCTGAGCAAGATTTTAATGAAAGCTAGGTTTTTTTTTCTTTTGGAGTGAGAAAAAGAGAGAAGAAGAGTTTTTTTTTTTTTTTTTTTTTTTTTTTTTCGATAAGGCTATCGGATTATGTGGTTGATTTAAGTTTCGAATGGATTATAAAAAAATCAAACAGATAATATGAAAAAACAAGATACTTAAAAATAAAGTTACATGACTTAGTCTGAGAAATTTTCCTTACCATTCCTACCCGATTTCAAGGTATCATAACTAATTTAAATGGTTTTGGATGGATTAAAAATAATACTTCCAACCCAAATAATAAATATTTAATCATAAAAATGTCCGGATCCGTAAATCCAACTATTCTTGAAGGTTTTTTAAAATCCCGGTGATGACATAGATAATAAAAGGATTCATAAATCCAACCCATTGTCCATGATTTTATAATTACAGTAACAAAGGTAGCCGGTATAACTTAACTCTGTTTTTTATGTGACGAAATTGGTCTGAATCGGTTTGAGTCTTCATATGACTCGGTCTTGTAGAAGTGTTCCTTGATGGTGTCTTTTGTGTCTTTTTAGGTAACTTAACTCGGTTTTGTATGTGATGAAATCGGCCTGAACCGATTTGGGTCTTCATCTGACTCGGTATTGTATAAATGTTCGTTGATAGTGTCTTCCATGTCTTCGGTTTGGGTCTTCTCAAAACCTTGGCAGTTCGTTGATGGTGTCTTCTGTACATATTTTATTTTTTTTACAAAAGTCAGTCTGAATTCCTTGACGGTATAGGTTCGAAAAACCGTCTTACAAACCATGTAAACTGAGTTCGGGAATTAAGGTAGGTTTGCAAACCCCTACCATTTGATTTCGCAAGCTTCAAAGGTTTGAAAACTCTTGCGGCCTGACTTTCCCGAAATTCCATGGTTTTCAAACCCTTGTGGTCTGACTTCGCGAACTGTTCTGCTCAGTTCCAGTATAACAGAAGTACTCGAACTAATCTATGTGTTTATGTTCGACTTTACAACGAATCTCATAGACACTTTCAAGACAAACTTTATTCACTAAATCACTATGTGTTTATGGAGCATTAATTAGGTCTTGATTATTTTGCTTGTAAGTTTAAAGGCTACTGAGCCACTTTGAACCCTCATTGTGCACGATTCCAAAACCCTGGACCATAATACACATTGTTGTGTGTAATTTCAAGGAGGATTTCTCACATTCCTTATACGATTTTTTAATAAGGATTTCATCTAAACTGAGAAAGACTCTTGCAATTGTTGATGGTGGATTTTCATTTTAAGGTTAAAATTGTAAAAACCAGAAAATCATGCGCTGACATCTTGTAAAACATAAAGCCATTAATAAGTGTTGGATACTCCTTCACTTTACTAATTCACCTAGAATGGAGCATGTGGAAACAATCCCATTCTATAAATTAAATACACGAAATTCATCCAGGTTGGAGCATGTAGCAACAATCCCATATACCCTGTGAATTTATAGCATTATTAATTAATGCGTGAGCAGCCTTGTATTTCCTGTACTCATTATCAGTGCGGCATGACGACATAGTGTTGCTCTCGGCCAGAGCAACACGAACCTCCAAGCATTATAATGAAAGCATGTACGAAATACCCGTACAGGTTGCAACTCTCGGTGTGTTATACTAGCCCGATTGAGAACTCTCGGTGTGTTATACTAACCCGATTGAGCATCCGGTTTGTCCAGTATCGGTCTGGATATGATCTCGTTCATCCAACCTCACCGGCGTGATTGGATGGCCAGATCAATTCCATAACCCCCAAGCGGGTATGGAATATTCAGCTGCCGAACCAACGCGGACCCCGCATGGTCGGCCTCCCCAAAATATTGGCATAGCTTGCCAAAACGTCCAAACCAGAGCGTATGGACGGAAAACCCTAAATTAGGGTTTGCGGCATATTACATGTGTTGCAAAACAGTCTCAACCATCCATCTTCGCAGGTATAGATGGAGGGCGTAGATGTAGATTCAAAGGGCCCAGAGCATGTCAACACAATCACCGTGGGCCCGCCTACATACCTGACCGATCGGTCAGGACCAACCATGGTTGGTCATCCCAATTCGTGCGCCCGAACAGAGCATGACGCACGGCCGTGAAACCCAAAATTAGGGTTTTGAGCATCACGAGCGTCCATCTTCTCCGGCACGAATGGAGGGTCCCAGTTAGATTAGCGAGTCCGGTCATACCGGATGACCACCATGGGCCCGTCTATCCCCTCACCTGATCGGCCAAGGCATATCACGCCTGGCTATCCCAAAACGCGCGTCCAAACTTGCGTGGTCACACTTCCCAAATTGCAAACTGATCTTGACCACTCAACTTCACCGAACGATTTGAGTGGCTTAGATCACGTTTTCATGGGATAGTCAGGTATAGGCGTGAACACCAGCCTACCACCTACACTCCAGACCAATCGACCAAGACCGACCAAGAATTGGTTGTCTTGGAACGCGCTCCTGAAGATGGCGTGATGTGCGGCTCTTGCGACACTAGTTTTCTGTCACAAATTGATCTCGACCACTCAACTTTACCGGACGAATTGAGTGGCCCGGATCATACTTTCTTGGGGTAATGGGGTATGGGCGCACACCGTCATGCCGTCTACACGCATGTACGATCGGCTTTGGCCAAAATCGTCTCCCAAGCTTGGATTCGACCAAGGCCGAAGAATGATGCTGCGCACCTCTTCAAAACCCTAATTCCATCAACGGTCGCGAGATGAGTGTCTCAAAGATCATCTCGTCCGTCCAACTTCACCGGCTTGGTTATACAACCCCCGGTCGGGAGTTAATTGGTCGGTGAGGCGTCATGGTAATCACCACCCATCACTCTACCACACCATGATGCAGTACCTGCATAAAATACACATGATGCTTCACAAGTATCAACTTCCTGAATAACGCAGTTATTCAATTTAGCATTACATGCTACCTTTTGTGGGTCCCACGATCCACATATTCTAGACATCAATCATGTCGCAAACTGGGGGATACATACTGGGGTATTGGTCTGGTGGTTTACAGCGTGCAGCGTGCAACGCGCCATCACAAGAACGTGTTAGGAAGTCATGGACGGTTAGAGATGACATGAGAAGTGGGCAAGACTGGTCGTGTAACTCCAACACACACCTCCATCACTCCATCACTCCACTTCCTCCACTTCCCACAAGAGACGTGAATAAGGCTCAAATGACTTGTATAAATAGGTTCTCCTCCCTATTTTCTAGACAGGAGAAACAACACAAGTCCAGACGAGACAGAAACCAAGTGTTAATACAAAACGTATTCAAACACCACGAGCACTCGCTTGCATCAATCGTAAGCTTTGCTCACCTTTACATTACAAGTCAAAGCAATCCAACACCTTCACAATCTCAACACCTTCATCGCTTCCCTCCCTAAGATTAACCCCATCTCCTTCACTTTGTGACCGAAACGAGTCTGGAACGGCCATTTCTTGGTTTAGGCCGGACTTGCACAGATTGATTTCTGAATCTACAAGCACTCACCGCGCAGTGCATTTTTCACCCATAAACAGCAATATGATTTCTTAATCTATAGCACACTTGTATTCTAGTTTCTAATCTAGATACGTTCTGTATAACCTAGGTTCCTCATAGGTTACGACTTTGAAGACTTTACTTATGGATTCGTGAAGCCCAGTCAGACTATCTTTTACCTAATACTTCATGTATTTGTATCTTGTTCTTATCGATCTTTGAGGTTTTAGTAATCTCATATCAGGAACGATATTGATACAAATAACAAAGTTCGCTTCGTCTCAGACTTTGTGATTCCTCAAGATAGATATATATCTATAATCTATTCTTTGATTATTATTTTTTTGGTTTGTTTGTGAGAGTGGTTAGTAATCCAACCTTCTCTTCTAACTGGGTGTAAATATTCCGGATTCGTGAGGTTTGTTGGACTTTGTATATTGTAAAAATATTTGCAAACCTATATCGAAACATAAAAAAAGAAAATGAAATAGGCTTGTCTGTTAGAGGCAGATTGGTATCAAAAGTCTTCTCTTAGGTTGAAGCAACTCTTAGACTGGAAAGGATGTCGTTTAAGGGAATCAATCGCGTTGAGCCTTGCGAGGTTCAAGAAAATTAATGAGCACGACTGCAGCTGAATTGATTTGAGGGTTAATTTGATCTCAATTATATTTCAGTTCAAAGTCTGATAGTATGCTAATGTCTGTAGCGATTTAACCCAATGTGGTGTTCATAGATGGACGAAGTCCCGGTTGTCTCAAGAGTGCGATTTTTCTCGTTAAAAAAACTTCTGGTATCTTATATTATTCCTTTTCCGCATTATTGTTTTATGTTTATAATAGGAATAGCATAAGTAGTACTTAGTCAATCTGGATAGTTTATGTCCTTGTTATGAGATTAAAAACAATACTCTTTCTTATTGAATTCATATCTTGAAAGATAGATTGTAAGTTTCATACTTGTTAGAATTCAGATCCTCTTAATTCCGATATGACTAGATTGATCTTGGGTTTTGATTTTTGAGATCGTCCAAGAACTCTTCTACACAAACAGGTTCAAGGAATTTTAGTCTAAACATATTGATTGTGGAAGAGAAAGAGAAAAATCTATATACGATCTTCTTCAAGGGTCTTTGCTTTGACCTACTTTTCATTGTATTAGGTTTTGTCCATACAAGTTGTCGAACAAAAACGTTGGTGGGTGTACTTGGTACCCTCTCATCTATATTCACTATCCAAAATTCCTTGTGCTTTAATTTGTATCTTTTCCATTTATTTACAAATATCTTATAGAGATTTTCTTATGAAAAGGGAAAACACAAATTGCAACATCCAGTTTTACTCTTTTTTTGGGTTCAAAGCTTACTAATTAATCGATTCAGCTCATCGGTAGCATAAAACATGAATCTAATAAGTATATAATCATGCTACTCAAGACAACTCAGTTTTAGAAAAAGTTGTCCGACATAAGAAATAGATTTACCGACTTATGTATATTGGTCCCATATTTCCAAAAAAATTACAGTGTACATGAATATTAGAATATGACAGACATCATTAACCCTACAATACCGGGTTGTGTATTTAGTATCTTCCTAGTTGGCGGATAACAATAATGGTTGTTTTATAGGATCTCGAAATGAAACATTTGAGGATAATGGTCAGCCGCATAAGGAATTTCAAACGGTTGAGGATCAGCCTCTTAGTCTCCAGTATGACACATTCCCTTCACATGAAAAAGGTTGTGTGGTTGAATGAGGAGTGTTCTCTTTGCATATATAGTAACACCTAGATTTTCTTTTTGATCAAAATTCCTTCACTTTTAATGAGTATTCTCATTCCGTACCTTGCTCTATGAAAAGACTTTTGAAAAAAAAAATCGAGTTTACTATATGAGCCACTACACTTGGTCTTCTGAAATATTCTTATATGTTTTATTGTCATGAACAATTCCGAGGATATTGTTTTCAATTATCACATTGACCGAAAAGATTTGAGTCTCTGATTAAGAATAACTAATCAAAAATGCAACATCTTCTTGGAAGTACCATTATGCTTGGTTTTCCTATACATATATCACTGTCACTACAGTACAGTGATAATGTTAATGACCTGAGTTCAAAACTGATCGGCACACGGTTTTTTATGAACGCGTAATTGGGGGATATGAAAACTAATTGGGGGATATGAATTACTTCTCCCAACCAAAGGTGGCTGTTAAGGGGTGTTTTTTGGGGGCGCAAATACTAAAACACCCTTAGATTAATTAAAAACATTATGAAAAGACTGTTATGCCCTTTCCCCTAAAACATAAAATCAAATAACCAAATTCATATATCCCCCAATTCCGGATTTGATGATCAAAAAAAAAAAAATCTCCATCTTCTTCCTCATCGTTCATGCCTCGAAGAACCAAATCGAAAGCAAAACCCAGAACCAAATTGATTGCTTAACAAACACATGAACAAAGAATCGAGAACATTGCTCAACAACTAGAAGAGGATGCATCAGCGAGCTCGGATGATCAACCACTCGCATCATGGCTTCTCCGAGAAGGTAAGTGATTTTTGAACTCATTTATGATTGTTTTAATCGATTTGTAGCCATGGGTTTAGGTTAGAATCGCCAACAATAGCTGAAACCTGTCGAGTTACGAGTACCGGCATAGGATCTAGGTTTGAATACCATGCCTAGGTTTAGGTACCGGCATAGCATTTGGGATGAATACCACGCCGGTTTCAATTTCGATAGTGAATTTGCGATCTAGGCATACAAATTGGGTTGAAGACTATTCCGGTAGTCAACTAAAAACACACAGGAACAATTTTTTGTCCTGGCATTGTATCTAGGTTTCGTGAATGCCGGTACTTAAAACTGGCATGCATTAGTTCAATTCAAAAATGCCGGTAGTACACTTAAAACATACGGGAACATCACTGAAATTGTGCTCAATACCGGCACACTATTTAGGTTCCATAGGATGCCGGTACTACGATACCGGCATGCTCGATAATTAAAGTTTTATCTTAGGAACATGTTACCATTGGTTTGTTTAAGAGTTTCCATGCCGGTTCCTAAACGCCATGACTTTTCTTATGTTTGTTTTGTTTGCTTATGTTATAGGTCAAAAGCCAAAGAAGCGATTAAAAATAGAGACAAGAACAGAGGAAAAGAAAACCATGGAGTACTTGCACTAGTCTTTTCATGGTCCTCAGTGCTCTTAGCCGTCCATTCCCGTACAAGCGTTGTTAATGTCAATGCCACCAGTCCCTAAATTAATACAATGATTAGCCAAAAAAAAATGTATATAAAATAAGCTTTTTCAAAATTATACAAGGTGTTGAACGCGGCAACTAAATACTTACAGAGAACATAAACAATAGAAGAGGAAAGAATGGTAGAATATCTATCCAAACACGAGTCCCCAAGAAATGCTCCAAACAATGGTAACAAGAAAGAAATTCCAGCCCAACTGTTGATCGTTCTTGCCGCTTTGTTGAATTGCTCATCTTCAACACCTCCGTCGGATACGTTACAAGATTCGAAGCAACACCTTTGAAGGCAAACCTCTCTACACCAAATACCACTACGAAAAAAAGAAGAAAAATATGGTCTTAATTGGAATGTGTAATTATAAAACAAAGGAATGGATCAAGCTTAGAAAGAAAAAAATAGATTCCAAAATTCTTACAAAGGCGCAACCCAAAGTTAAAATGTTCCGGTACACATACCGACATATACGGAATGCTCAAAACACTGCCGGTATCGCGTCCCGGCATATAAATTTCTATCTTAGGAACAATCGGTTTACATTATTTGGTTCCCGTATAGAAACCGACATGTACCGGCATGGTGGTGTTTGCTAACGTCCATGCCGGTATTCCAAATTTTCAAATACTCATAAATATGTGACGAAAAACCCGGCATCCTCGACATATAAGTTTCCATGCGGTATCATATACCGGCATCCTCGACATTTAAATTTCCATGCCGGTATCATATACCGGCATCCTCGACATTTAAGTTTCCATGCCTGGTACCATAACTTTGATAAACTTATATTCTTTTCGGTTCTGGTCTCGGCTATTCTTTCGGTGTTGTCATTCCGAGATTTAGTGTGCGACTTAGTTAAGCTCATGGAATCGAGTATCGGCACCAACTCTATGTAATCGCCATCATGGCCATCGGCTCTTTATAATTTAGTATCGATACGCCTTTCATAATTTATTGTTTCTTTTGATTGACCACTTGACTTTCAACTTCCACGTCGACTTCCCCAGACTTCATTTGACATATAAAATCAGCTAGGTGTATCCGAACGAAGTGTAACAGAGGAAAGGCGAGAAATTCATAGAAGTTGGGAGACGAGAGAGAGAGTAATGGGCAGCTTAGAAGGCAACGGCAATGGCTCCTTCAATCCAAATGAAACAAGAGGAAACGTGATCACTTGCAAAGGTAATAACTTAATTTAACTCTCTCCTTAACCTTTTAACTATAGAATACCCAAAGTAACCTTCTTATTACGCACTTGGCTTTCCAGTTAACTGGCCCATCGCTTTTATTGTTCAGACTTGAATATCCTTATTCCAATTTTGAGACTTCTCTTTTCATGAGAAGCTATGTCTTTGTCAACTACTGAATAACTTTTGAGACTTCTCTTTTCATTAAGGTAATAACTTAATTTAACACTCATATTACAATGTCCATTAAATTATACAACAAAAAAAAAATATTGATGAAACCCACAGGTCCGAAAAGAGTAAGGCGCATACGTTGAGTAAACAATGTCGACATGCGAAGAAACCAGGATCGTAACAACATGTCTTTTTGGTTTGTATTGTATGTTCCGGCATAGTAGAGATCGATTTTAGAAATATCGGTACACATACCGCATATACGGAATGCTCAAAACACCGCCGGTACCTCGTTCCTAGGCATAGAAATTTCTATCTTAGGAACAATCGGTTACATTATTTGGTTCTGTATAAAACCGACATGTACCGGCATGGTGGTGTTTGCTAACGTCCATGCTTAGGTATTCCAAATTTCCAAATACTCTCAAATATGTGACGAAAAACCGGCATGCAATCTTGGTTTGAATACCACGCCGGTATGTTCTTGAACAGTTGTGGATATTTTGTCCCTAAGATACAAAGTTGTATGAATACAATGCCGGTTATAGAGGTTCCGGCGTAGTATTCATACAACGAGCATGCCGGTATTAAGCTTTTTCGAGACGAAATGGCGGTTTCGAAAAAAAAATCAAATTTTCGACCTCTTTGAAGCATTACGTGTGTGTTGGGGTTGCTTGTATGTTGAACATGTTTACTTTCTTGAGTTGGTTCTTCATAAAACACTTCATGGTCACGAAAATCATGATTCAAAGGTGTTGGTTCATCATATAACTCCAATTGTGAGTTGTTATCATACACCGAAGATTGAAGATATGATTGTTGTAGTTGAGCTAAAGATTCAGCTGCTTCACAATCATCTTCCATTTTCAAAAAACAAATTCCACTCAAATTTTTTTCCTCTCCTTCTACTCCTCACTCACACAAATTAAAATAAAAAATCAAACTAATATATCCCCCAATACTTAAGATTTTACTAATTAAAATTAATCACTAATTAGGATTAGTGAGGGCTAGATTAGGAATTAAAAAAATAATTACATAGGGGGTCACCCAAAATTGCTATTGGGACACCGTTTTTGTCCTGTAGCTATATCCCCCAATTAGTTTTGATATCCCCCAATTACTTGTTCTTTTTTATCATGCCACCAAACAAATAAAAGAAAAGAAGAAAACTCGGGTGGTGGGCTTGGGAGTTGGGGGATTCACCGTTATCGGGGAAATATGGTTCACAAGAATGAGAGATTTCCATCCCACCATCCAAACCATGTGTCCATTAAAACCAGTTCAATTTAAGAACCAAAACGTATGCAATGCAAATGTCGGTTTTGAAATGAAAGCTCATATTGACAGAGATTTGTTTTTACAAATTGATGACCTACCTACATAACAAACGGTCACCAGCACCTCAATTCTATCTTCTTCTTCAAATTCATCAAATCAGGATTAAAATTTGTGATTTTCTGGAAAAATGGGTGCTTCAAGTTCCAGTTTTTTAGAAGAATCTGTGTATGATTTCACTGTCAAGGTTTGATATTTCATCCTCATTTTTCATGTTTTTTCAATCAATTCTTTCGTTTTCTTTTTTAATATTTTTGTTGTTGTGATGTTGGTGGCAGGATAAAACGGGTAATGATGTTGATCTTAGCATCTACAAAGGGAAAGTTCTTCTCTTTGTTAATGTTGCTTCCAATTGGTACAAATTTCTCCTCATATTTTGATTTTCTTTTGATTTTTTTGATTTTAATTTTTTTATTCTTCAAGTTTTTGATTTGGGTTTGTGTTCTTGGAAATGAAACAGTGGGTTGACAGATGTGAATTATACACAGTTAGCAGAGATTTACACCAAATACAAAGATCAAGGTATGGTTAACAAATAGAATAAATTGTCGAAAAAATGGATTTATATTTTTTGATTTTAACGTATTGTTGTTGTTGTTGGGGGTGTAGGTCTTGAGGTATTGGCATTTCCATGCAATCAATTTCTGAAGCAAGAACCAAAATCCGCCCAAGAAGTTGAGCAGTTTGTATGTACAAGGTTCAAGGCTGAGTTTCCTGTTTTCCAAAAGGTAATGATTCAACAGGTATTTTTGTTTTAGTGTTGCTTCTTCTTAGAACTGAATTGCAATATGATTTGTATGGGAACAATTAGGAGAATTAGATACCAATATTACGAATTCTATTTCTGATGGTGTCCTAGTTCATGCTAGAATTCTTGAATAATTGGTTTAATGGTAAGCGAACTGATAGTAAGAACACAAACTAGCGGTGGGATTATACATTACACAGGAAGAAGTACAGATAAACCTCGAGAACTTGTAAGATGATTATTATTGTTTCGCATGCTTCTCAGGTAACCGTGTCTTTTGCTTTTTCGATGTCAGCTGCTAATATCGTGGGTAAACGATTATGATTGATGAGGTTTTGAGTTTATCAGTCTAAATTGTAATTTGCTCGTAGTATTTACGTGTCCTGCAATTTGGGAGGTGCACTATGCAAGAAGCTTGTAATTCTGGGTGAAATCCAGAATTTTGAAGGGAAACTGATGCTGTATCTGTTTGGATTTAAGTTTCTTCCCATAGACAATTAGAGGTTAACAAGAATAGTGTCGTCCGTATGTTAAAGCTTATGTAAATAATACTGCAACCTCTTCACCTTTGGCACTATAAAAAGAAATTAGAAGACCTGTGATAGCATTGACATCATCATAATGTTATGACTTGTACAGCTTTATTGTTTAAACAGAGATGATCGGTTTCTCAATGCTAATAGTGCATTTTGTCAACATTATGAAAAGAAATTGTGAAAGGGAAAGGAGCTAGAAGTTTTATTATACAGGGTTACTTTGGCATAGAATGGCCTTAATGTTTTGAGGAAACAAATGAAGTTTCTTAAGGAGAGTTAAGTTAAAGGGTAAAGAGAAAACATTTAATGATCAATAACAGTTTTTGATAAGACTAGAAAAACCCCATTACTGTTCGTGAAGGTCTATTGGAACCAATTTCGTAGAAATTCATGTGTACAACTTCTTCGTATGTAATAGCTGTAATTTTTTATTAACTTCTTACTTCGTTCATCTTTTTTTCCCTTGCTTCAAAAAGAAATCTTGTTTTTTCCATCTCTTCTTGTTTTGTTTTTGTTTCAAAATGATACTCCACCTTACCCTCAAATTTACTTGAATTTGACTAAGAAGTCGGCTGTTTTACTTGCTGTTCTTTATCAGGTTCGCGTGAATGGTACGACCGCAGCACCTGTTTTCAAGTTTCTGAAATCGAAGTCATCTGGGAGTCTGGGATCGAGGGTCAAATGGAACTTCACCAAATTTTTGGTGGATAGGGAAGGCCGTGTCATTTGCCGTTATGCGCCAACAACACCCCCATTTGCGTTTGAGGTTGGTCTCTCCTTCTCTCTATCTTTATAAATATACTTGTTATCTTCATTTATTTATAGTTTGTGGTTACGTGGTTTCTCAAATGCAGAAAGACATTCAAAATGCACTGGAGTCGAAACCAAACTAATTGAGTGTGCACTCAAGTTCAATTCTTATAAGAATTGAATCCTTATCCTTGTTAGCGTGAAATTTTGTATAGTGGTGTGCGGTTAAATTCCATTTCTCTTCTACGTTCTTCTTGTACGCCTTAATTTTGTTTGTTAATAATATTATTTATTTTTGTTCGTTGTACAACTGTTGTAAAATATTAGTGTGGTCAATATTATGATGAACGATTCTAATCAGCATTGTCAGTTCGGCAACTTTGTATCAGTTCAAGCTCTGCAGAGCCTGGTTAATATAGTGGTGCCATGGCACAGCTGGTTCATCTCAGCTGGGCCGTGGAGCACTTCTCTGTAATAGATGATTCCAGATTACATAATCTGACAGCTAGAAGTTTTCCCCTAGCTCTGATATTTTGTTAGGTATGGGTTCTCATCAAGGTGTAGACAGTGAGGTCTCTCAACAAACCCCTGTCTACCCTACCTGTACACTGTCAACCTCAACATGAACAGAATATCTTGATGTGGGATGTTTCACAACAAATGCCAGACATACCTATATTAACTCTAATAGCCCATAGATTCATTGGTATTAGTCCTTACGTGTTCACTTGAGCTCGGTTCACCATAGATTCATTGGTATTCAGTGGTATTACTTGGTTACATAATCTCAAAACCTCGCCCGTTTTGATACAAATCTGCTTCTGACTTCTGCTTTTCCAGAAGTAGAAGTCAGAAGTAAAACTATTTTGCTTCACAAAAAGCTGACTTTTTAGCTTTTAGAAATTATTCTGAAATATTATTCTTGGCCCGACTTCGATTTTTGAGCTTCCGAAGTTGTTTATCGAGGTATAAACACATTCTTGAGAGTTTAAAAGTCCATTTACCCTTTAGTAATCTTAATCAAAATCATAACGGAATTACCCAAACCTCCCTAGATGTAGGTTTTAACACCGACCCACGTAAATCTCTATATTCATGATAGCTTAGGACTGTAATTGCTGTTGTGTGTTATGAACCATCCTAAGTCTATGTGATTGAACTCGAATGAATAGGTCTGGGTCGGTCTTAGGCTAGCTTCTGCCTTTATCCTCGTGGGTTCATAAAGACTAAGAAGGGTTTCTGTCAATTCATAATGAAACAAAAGTTTCAATGTTCACACGTGAAATCTCCTGTACTGTGGTAGATATTTCCTATCAAAAACATAAAAGATGATGACCAAGTGCAATTACCAGGCCCCTACCCACTCCCAAATTCTCAAGACCTGTCTCCTAATTGTCAAATACCCGTTCTGGCCGACGGCCCCGCAAGGTGCAAGGGTCCTCGACCATCAATTCAACGTTCAAATTCATTGTTTTAAAATAATCTTACTTAACTACACCCCTTATGCCCAAAAGTGTTGCCTTGTAAAAGCCATGCATAAAATGAACCTCCATTATCCATACACAGGTGTGCACGGTTGCCTGGTTGGGGTGGCATAATATATTTCTTGCCAATCTTTTGGAGGACACTCATTGGTGCATGGCTGTTCACACGTGGAACCGACCCCTCTGATAGAATCTTAATCTCGATCCGTAGACATCGAAGAATATTTGGATCAACAGGTGTCGAACCGTCGACCCAACAGTAGAGGGACATTTGAGGTGGGAAACTATTGATGTGTCACTCTCCCTGTCCTGATGAGACATTGATTGTAGGGTTCAATTTTGCACTCATGGAGAAGATAAGTGCAATGTCTATATCTACTTCAAAGCTTGGTTGTCAATGATGCAAAATGATCAATTTCCTGGCTAACCTACTTAGCCTATAGTTAGACTTGAGTACATGACAATCCGAGAGACAATGTACACGTGATATCGAGACGTTTTTGGGTGGTACGATGGACCCGTCGACGACGACTGTGGTGTTCACACGTGGGTCTGATTTGATACCACAGCATGATCATAAATTCTCATGATAAATTCAAGCCGACTGGATTACGGGTTTAGCAATTAGGAGATAGGGAAAGGAAATTCAAAAAGGGAAATGGGGAAGAGATATGAAAAGTTCAAGAAAATGGTGAAACAATACAGAGGGAAGCTGTATATTATGAGAGTATGCATTGGTATGCTTTTGTGCTGGAATGAGCATTACTCTTCACAAGAATCTACTGAGTTGTTTAGGACTTGATAACCACTACTCATTTAGCTACTTTGTTCCACTTCTTTTGTCTTTCTCTTTACATTATGGTTTTGCAGATATTGTATAGTATGTAATGTAATTGTAGGGGGAATCTCAAATCTTGACAATGGGAATCCCTTTGCATGTAAATTTTTTTTTTTCTTTTTGCTCATCTTAGTACTGGTTGGAGTTCTTATTGCTCATCTTAGTACTGGTTGGAGTTCTTATTGCTCACCTTAGTACTGCTCTCGCTCAAGAAGGAATCTAAGTTCGAAAACTGGTTCTGGTGGACAATTTTCCACATTGCCGATGGTGGTAGCCTAGTAAGCTCTGGCAGGTTAAGTGCCGGTTTTTTTTTTTTTTTTTTTTTACAAGTAATCTAGGTTGGGGAGTGTAAATAAGGTGTGAGAATTATTGGTAATATATATTGTACGAATTATAGGGCATGTTTGGATACAGGGAGACACTGTGTACATTGGCAATAATGTGGTGTACTACTTGAATTTTGAGGTACTGAACAATCAACTAATACCACAAGTGGTGTTTTACGTTGATACTATTTTGGGATCTTTCTTTTTTAGTCGAGCAAATATGGATGATTTGATACCACAGAGTACAAAATCTATTGAATAGTGTTGTCTGAAAACAAAGATCTCATCGAAGTAACAAAAGTAGCTTAAAGCTGTAAAAATCTTGCTGGTGTTATAAACGGAAGTTTATTAGGTAGATGCACACTTTAGTGGGACCCCATTACTTGGGCACCAAGTATGTAAACTCTATAAATAGAGTCCCAAATCTTTGTAAACACATACTAATGAATAAGAATTTCTCTCTCTCTTTCCTTCTACTTTGTGTCTTCTTCTCCTCTTATTCTATATCACAAGACGTTATCAGCGACGTAACTCTGCCGACTAAGCGAAAATAAGAATATTCTATCACCCACGCAGACATGATATGGAGAAGAGATATTAGAGGATATCTTAATCTTTGATTATTTTTTTTAAATCAATTTATTACATTATCTTTACTGTATGTATAACAAAGATTTAATTCACATTGGTACAATTTTAATATTTCACAACTAACATTATTTGTCCTTTTGTAGATCAAAACCGATCCGTTCGTAGCACTCCCAGTATGCTAGGGAGACGTTGATTCTCTAAACCTAGTTAACAGTTTGGTATGTGGGACAAATCAAAACTGTTCATGGATGGAGCATGTGGTTACAAACTTGCGTCTGTACCAGCAATCGGTTAAAATCTCAATAGTGTTTTTATGTTTTGTTTGAGTTATTTCTTTTTAATTAATTATTGTACATATTAAGTTATATGTTATCTTATTATGTACGGGGTGATCAATCTTTATTGATTTCCTTTCTTCTCTAATTTTTTTTCGTAGAGAAAGAAAAAATAGTTTACGGTTTCTATCTCTTTAATGAAACTGTAATCACCAAAGATTGGTGTTATCGCAGTATAATTACCTTTATGGTAAATAATCACGTGCATGGTTGAAAAACCTACGGCCAATTCAATTTGGTATTTTTGTCTGGTAGACAAAGATCATGTGATTTAGCCATATAGTTTCTATTAATTTTTTACAAGAAACCCTTTATCAGCGATAAAAATGGATTTTCCATATGGGATGATCATATCATAAATCAATTGGAATTGATTTTCTCTATCGATTCTTCGACATGAGATGTAAATAAATTGGCATTATAAATTATTTTTAAGCCAATGCTTCTATTTCTTGCAAGGAATATTGATTGGTTTCTATTTCTCCTTATAAGAAACCATCGATAATCAACCACTAAGTGGATATTTCTCTACAAAGAATAACGATGATGTTTATTTATTTACTTTTCGAAAAGAAACATATAAACCAACTAGATTTGGTTTTCCTATCGATCCTAAAGGGACAAAATATCGTTATTATGGTATTCTCAATTGCAAACACCGATGAAACTAAGATTTCTTTGCATTCAGGGATATTGAACAATGTTTATTTTACTTTTTCGTTTTCATAATCTTCAAAATTTGAAATTGTTCCACTTGTAGTTGGAATTGGACACTAAAAATCAAAGGGTGCGCACCGGCTTGTTAGGCCATATAATTAGTCCTTGTGTGACTATATCGATCTTGATATAATTTTCTTTGACAGAATGTGTCCATAAATTTATTCTCAATAATTATCTCATCGGCCCTATAGGTCACAAAATTATTGGAGATTTTATTTGCATTTTTTCCGATAACCATTAAAATCCATGGTTGATGTTATATTGTATGTTAAGTAGTAGACTACAATTTATTAGGACAATTTCTTATGGCTTTTGAAGTCATTATCTACAGTCCAACTGGTATTGCTAAAATCCAGAAATTATTCTGAGTATATGTCCTTGATTTAATCGGATAATACTCTATGAAACTAGCTTTTGTATATGAGATGATAATTTTTTTTATTTTATTTTACCATGATCAGGGGGAGACATACACTATCAAAAGCATGTGTTAATTAACTTAAAAGTTATATATATTTCTCTCCCAATATGATCAAATCGAAAAAGGCTGCCACTAATAATTGGTGTGAAAATATCTCATATAGCTTATGCCGTTTAAAAAGGCAGACTCAATCACATCTAGCAAGCATGTAGCATTTGTATGTATGCTACAGATAGCTCTAACAGAGTCTATCATAATACGACTCACAATCTCAAATCTCAAAAATTCATATCTACTCATTTGAATAGTATGAGATTATCACGCCCGTGGGCACTGGTACCAGTAAATTTTGAATTTGTCAAAGTAAGTATACATTTGGAAATTATGTGGGATTGTAGTAAGCTATAAATTGTCGAATATTCATTTAATAAATGATGGTGGTTTTGAACCCCGACCTCTGCAGAGGGATATCGACATATGTGATTGGTTGGCATGTAATCCATATTAGATTGGATTATTATAATTTCTCGATTAGCGCAATTTTGGATCCAAGACTTAACACCTTAAAATTGCCAAGCCATTACTTACAGGTTGGTGTAGTCGTAATGCGTTATACGAGAAATACATTCGTTGTGAAAACGATTTGAGGGTTTTCTTTTTGATCAGACCCTAGGATTGGTTCAACAATTGTTCTTCTTATAAGACACATATAGCGTGGTAGTCCTTGAAGGACTCGTATGTGGGCGGAGAAATATTCAAATTTTTAATTCTTGTAGGATTCAAATTATGTTATGGTAGTCACTTGACTTGATTATGTCAAGTTAACAATCCTTCATGTGTTTTTGTTAAGAAATTTGGTACAAAACCAAAAATCCGGATTAATTAGTTGATGCTATCAACTTTATGGGTCTCTTGAGGAGTCCTTAAAAACACAAAAATCCACGCTTTAGCAGCATGAATTCTATATTTTTTTTTTCTTTCTCAAAACTGCAATTGGAATTATGCTAGCTTAAACTAGTCTTTGAAATAGACTAGAGTTATTATTTTGATGCTTTTCTTTTGTAAAACTCATATAGTTGGGTTAGCATCCATATTTACGTCAAAAGTTGTACTCTTTTCCCTTTATTTCAGGTTTTATCCCATGTGGTTTTCCTGACAAGGTTTTAACGAGGCAACATCTCGTTGACGTTTGATTTTCTTTCAAAAATGTTGATATTTGTGCTATTTTTCCTTCGTCCAAATTTTTCCCACTGGGTTTTTATTGGCAAGGTTTTAGTGAGGCAATTTATTCAACATGGTGGTCATCCAAGGGGGAGTTGTATAATTATGGTTATTTAGTGGATTCCCACCATTAACTAGGTCATTTTGTTAGACCACATCAACATAACTATCTCCTATGAATTTGGATATCATTATGATCCATATAAAGTATGACTACAAATTTTGTACACCTATGATACTGTCAATGCGTATTGGCACTTTGTTGAAGAAACTACGTCAACTACTTTTGCAAATCATCTCCGAGAAGCTAGCAATCGAAGCAGCAAGTCCTTTATGTACTTAAAGAAGCGTGAAGACTCGAGAAAATTACTGTTAGAAGGCTTACACAAAAGAAGACTTAATCAAGTATCAATTTCCTTCACGAAAGAACACAAATCTTTTTCATTCAAGAAATACGTTCATGAAATTGGGAAGTTGCGACTCAAAGATTTGCAAGCCAAGATTTAATCAAGTACTCTCATCGGGGGAGCGCCATCATCAAATTAAGGTGCATTCACTGTACTTAACATGTTGTACTCTTTTTCCTTCGTCAAGGTTTTTCCCACTGGGTTTTCCTTGTCAAGGTTTTAACGAGGCAACATTTGCGTGTCCAACACTGTTTCAAGTCTTCACGTGCATATGTAATTTCAGGTTTTTCTCTTTTGAGTTTTCCTGGTATATTTGTAATTGCTTAGATACAGTGGTCATCTAGGGGGAGTGTTATAAACGGAAGTTTATTAGGTAGATGCACACTTTAGTGGGACCCCATTACTTGGGCACCAAGTATGTAAACTCTATAAATAGAGTCCCAAATCTTTGTAAACACATACTAATGAATAAGAATTTCTCTCTCTCTTTCCTTCTACTTTGTGTCTTCTTCTCCTCTTATTCTATATCACAAGAGCTGGCAATGATTTTTCCTTGAGAAAATGGGTCATTTGTCCAAAAAAATTTAAAACACGGTTCAAATGGACAAGTAAAAAAAAATACGGGTGAAATAGCCAAAAAAAAATAGCAAGGATGAAACTGGATTCATCCTGGCTTATACTAAAAAATAGCAAGGATGAAACTGGATGCATCCTGTGTAAAATAAAAATAAGAAAAAAATATTTGAAAATTGACAGATGGATGAAGCTGGTTACATCCTGCCTATTTTTAAATTTTTGTCCATTTAAACAAGATATCTTTTTAATTTTTGGCTATTTAAACAGTATCAAAACCTAAGTGTCTTTTTCACCCAGAAATTATTGATTTTGGTCTTTTTGACCAATTTTGTGTTTTTCCTTTGCCAAACAGTCAAACAAATGGTTCGTACTGATTTTTTTTTTTTTTTTTAAATTAACTCGTGCACAGCTAATTATTATTATTTTATTTTTTATTGAAAGAAATTCATTAAACCAAAAGAAATACAGTTATTGAGTGAAGAATGTTGGAATAGAATCCCACCATTCACCTTGCACTTTCATTCTGGTACGATGCTTAATTGCAGTGCCGGTCATAGAATTAAGGTTTCTCCTAGAAAAAGTAAATTAGTTTTGAATCAATTTGCAATCATCTAAGATGGAGTTGTTATACCAGAACAACGGGTATTATTTGAATTAAAAAAATCTTACCATTAATCGAGCATCAGTGAGGAAGTAGACCTTTTGCTTGTTCCTTTCTTTCATCCATAAAGCAGCTTCAAGCATTGCAATACACCGGCAGAGAGAAACCCCTGGGACACACTAAGAGATATATAGGGGGTAGGGTTTTGGTTTAGGGTGGGCCCTCCATTTTTGTGTCTGTCGCTGATATCACCGTGAAAAAATCACGCTGAATCTAGACTTTCCGTTGTTGGGTGATGCACAGTTACACATGGCACATGATCAGGATTTAGGTAAGCTTTGGTATCATTCACAAGCTTAAGATCTAGTCTCGCAGTAGACTAGTGGTTTAGGTTCTTGCCCACAAAGATGAAAATACATCTATCTCTCTATATAATCCATGCAATTGAGAAAATAGTTATAGCTTTATCCTTTAAAATGTTACTCCCTTTGTTCCTAATTAATAGGCTGGTTTTGTTTTTAAAGAAAATTAAGGAAATTAAGAGAACTAATCATTGAAAGTGGTCCTCATGACACTTGTCAATAAAAGAAGTGAAGTGAAATAGTCCCATGACACTTGTCAGCAAAAGAAGTAAATTGAAATGGTCCACATGACACTTGTCATCAAAAGAAGTTAAGAGAAAAATGGTCCCAGAAAACTAAAGTAACATTTGACTTTCCCAATTAGGAAACCAGCCTATTTTTTTGAAACATCTATTTATAGAAACCAATCTATTATTTAGGAACGGAGGGAGTAGTAGTTAACCACTTCCCATTGCCGATGGTAGTAGCCTAGTAAGCTCTGGCAGGTTATGTGCCGGTTGTATTTTTTTTTTTTTTGTTCTTACAAGTAATCTAGGTTGGGGAGTGTATATAAGGTGTGAGAATTATTGGTAATAATATTGTACGAATTGCGGTTCACTGTAGGACATGTTTGGATACAGGGAGACACCGTGTACAGTGGCAATAATGTGGTGTACTACTTGAATTTGAAGTACTGAACAATACCACAAGTGGTGTTTTACGTTGACACTATTTTGGGATCTTTCTTTTTTGGTCGAGCAAATATGGATGATTTGATACCACAGAGTACAAAATCTATTGAATAGTGTTGTCTGAAAACAAAGATCCCATCGAAGTAACAAAAGTAGCTTAAAACTTTAAAAATCTTGTTGGCAATGATTTTTCGTTTGCCAAACAGTCGGTAGGTGTAAATAATCCACAGATACAGGTGTAACAATCCTAGGAGGCGAGACATTAATTGCAAAAGAAGCGTGAAGCACTGAATCCTACCACTCAGCCTTGGCGCGAGAAAAGAGATGTGAAATGAACCCGTGAAGACAATACATGTAAAGTAGGGACGTGACAGCCATCAGGTACATCAACAATAAATGCACTGACTAAGTGGTTGAGAAGATAAGGACGACTCGGTCAAAGTAAGACTCGGTTAAAGGTATCACGGGCGACATCGGCAACATTCTCCAAGGACACTAACATCGGGTGAAGAGGCGACATGAGGAAACATCATCAAGCTCGGCCTAGTACATCGGGCAGGGCATCAACCAGAGCCGAAGAGAACATCAAAGAAATACACCATGACATACACTGTAACTCGGATGTATTTGCACTTGCGGCTATAAATAGAGAGCTTTGTAGAGAGTTAAGGGGGCATTCAGTAAGAGAGAGAGAGAACACTAAGAACTTGTAAGTGAGGAAGAGAGAACTTATGAGCTAGAAACATCCTTGTAACTCCAATTCGAGTAATAAGATCGTCAACCCTTCACCCCGTGGACGTAGGTAATCATACCGAACCACGTATATCTTGTGTTCTTGTACATCTCTTGCTTGTTTACTTTCTTGTGTGTGTGTATGTTTCTTGGATGTAGAAGTAGGATTTTCCATATCTACACAGTCAAAACAATGGTTCGTACTGATTTTTTTTTTTAACTGTGCACAGCTTATTATTATTTTATTTTTTATTGAAAGAAATTCATTAAACCAAAAGAAATACAGTTATTGAGTGAAGAATGTTGGAATAGAATCCCACCATTCACCTTGCACTTTCATTATGTTACGATGCTTAACTGCAGTATCGGTCATAGAATTAAGGTTTCTCCTAGAAAAAGTAAAATAGTTTTGAATCAATTTGCAATCATCTAAGATGGAGTTGTTATACCAGAACAACGGGTTATTATTTGAATTAAAAAAATCTTACCATTAATCGAGCATCAGTGAGGAGGTAGACCTTTTGCTTGTTCCTTTCTTTCATCCATAAAGCAGCTTCAAGCATTGCAATACACTCTGCTTCTTTAGTATTTCTCGTTACCCTAGAATGACTTTGCAACCAATGTAGTTAATTACCTGCCAAATCAGTCATCATCAAGTTCCAGATAGTTTGGAATTATTTTCGAAAATGGTATCACTTTAAAGTCAAATACAGTCCTCAGGCAGGGGCAGAGCCATCCCATTGCAAGGGTGTGCACTTGCACCCTCTGCCTAGATGGCTCCAAAGCCCATTTTAGGCCCAATGAGAAAAAAAAATTGTGCACTTGATATATAAGCCTATTTTTGCTTTTTTGCACCCCTAAAAAGAAATTGCACCCCATAGCAAATTTTTGCACCCCATCTCATAATTCTTGGCTCCGCCAGGTAGGACAGATGTCATCAAATTTAAATCAATCCACATTGTTGGGTGATGCAGTGGCACATGATCAGGATTTAGGTAAGCTTTGGTATCATTCACAAGCTTAAGATCTAGTCTCGCAGAGACTAGTGGTTTAGGTTCTTGCCCACAAAGATGAAAATACATCTATCTCTCTACATAATCCATGCAATTGAGAAAATAGTTATAGCTTTATCCTTTAAAATGTTACTCCGTCTGTTCCTAATTAATATGCTGGTTTTGTTTTTAGAGAAAATTAAGGAAATTAAGAGAACTAATCATTGAAAGTGGTCCTCATGACACTTGTCAATAAAAGAAGTGAAGTGAAATGGTCCCATGACACTTGTCAGCAAAAGAAGTAAAGTGAAATGGTCCGCATGACACTTGTCATCAAAAGAAGTTAAGATAAAAGTGGCCCCAGAAAACTAAAGTAACATTTGACTTTCCCAATTAGGAAACCAACCTATTTTTTGAAACATCTATTTATAGAAACCAGCCTATTATTTAGGAACGGAGGGAGTAGTAGTTAACCACTTCCCAACTCATTCTTGCATATTCTTAGTAGAGTCCCTCACTTGAGTGACTAGTTTGTTATAAGGATATAATGACACCGCTTGTGCGGAGGGGCAATGTAAAATCAGGTGTTCAGACGACTCCGGCACAACAGAACCACAAATATTATAGTTCTGAAAACATTTCCAAATAAAGATTTCAACCTGAGGAAGCTGACAAATATTTTTATAGACGAGGTTATTAGTATGGGGATTATTCATATGATCTATACTTGACCAGATAAAATTTAGTATGCATTTTTGACAGAGAATTGGTGGTTTTTAGTAAAAGGCCAAATGAGCTCGTCTTATCCAAATTAGGAACTTTTGTCCCCTTAGTCAAGCTTCCCATTAGTGGTGTTTTTATCAATGAAATCATACATTAAAAAGTTAGGATTGGGATGAGCAACACATGTAGGCTGAGAAGCATTGTGAATCTTGTTGTCTCTAATAGACATTATGTTGTTTCCACCCTTCAATTCACAAACAACATTTTGCAAAATAAAATTGTTAGAGCATTGCTTGGTTGAACCCACAAGTTTTGTTATCTCAATTAAGCTTGTTTCAATGTTAGATTATCAAAACTATATCTTGATTTCTAATCTACTAAGTCAAGTCTCAGACAAGGTTAGAATTTGGTAATTGAGTATCAGCCATCACCCTTGAAGACTGAAGATCGACAAAGACACTTGGAGAACTTCTGAATCAGGTATGTGAAGACTGAACCATTTTATTTTACTTAATATCTTACCATTCTATCTTTTTGAAACGATATTGTATGACTTCTGGTAGATTTACAAAGAAGAAGTTTCGAGTCAAGCGTGTCTTGTTAAAAATATCGAAATATGATTCCAAGCAAAGATGTTCAACGATGCTTAACAATATTAGTTCTAAAAAATTTATTGTGTGAATTAATTTGTAGATCAATTGAAATTTCCCATGTAAATGATTTTATCATGCAGGAATGTTTCAAACATCATAAGTGAGAAATACTTACTGATATTTCCACTCAGAGTAGGTTGGTGAACCAGTTCGCAAACCATAGTTATCTTAGTTTCGGAGATACAAGAGGGTTGGCGAACTAGTTCGCAAACCGCAAGTTCAGTTGGGGACCATTCACAAACCCAGTTCACGAACCGGTGTGAACTGAAATTGAAAGTTGGTTTTAAAGGCTAATGGTTGACGAACCGTGGTCAACTGAGTTCGGTAGTCTAGTAGGGTTGATGAACCCGGTTCACGAACCGTTACACCCAGACTCGTGAACAAGCCTAACTGCTGTTCCAGTTTAAGTTATAGTAAATTCTTAAAGACTTTTTTTTTTTTAATATGTTTAACATTACTAGAACTCTGTCAAGCACTTCTAAGACTTCATTGATCACCCAAACACTTGCGTGTGTGCATCATGATTAAAGTCTTAGGTTTTTATTTGAACATCAAATTGCTTTATTTCTTTGGCATACTTGCCAAACCGAACAATCATTATACACGGTTCCAGAACCAGTTCCTAGTGTATATTCATCTACTGTATTTTCAAGACCTAAAGTGTTTGCTTGATCCTCAAGTTATCGTAGCTTGAATTCTAAGAACCACTGATCCTTGAAAATCTATAAATAGAGATGTTATTTCAACTAGAAAATTCAATCCTTAAAACTTTGTGTCCTAGTTGATTATAGAGTCGTCCTATATAGACTAGGGTTTCCTTTGAGAAACATAATTAGGTCAACAATTAAAACAATTCTCTTTGAGTATTCGTGAAACCAGATCTGACTCTCTTTACCTTGATATTTCATGTATCTGGATCTTGCTTTTCGGTTATCGAGGTTTTCATAATCTCTTTCAAGCAAGATAGATATAATCGTGAAGTCATCTTCTTCTCAGACTTTGTGATTCCTCAAGATAGATTTTTGAAAACTGATCTTAATTGATCTTTTGAAGATTGTTCTTGAGAGGTGGTTAAGAATCTAGGCTGCTCTTCGGGAGTCGTAAGTTCCGAATTTGTGAGGTCTGCTAGATTTCTCTATTGCAAAAAAAAAAAATTATCACCTTGATATTTGACCTAAATGGATATAAAATAGGCTTATATGTTAGAAGTAGATTGGTATTAAAAGTATTCTGAAAAGACGAGGGTACCCAAATACACCACAATCTTTAAATTATCCACCTATAAGTCCTCTTACCAAAAGTGATTGTCTATGGACAAATTCGAGACAATACTACACATCGGTATTCACACATTGTATGATCGTCTATGGATACAAGATCGAGACAATACAATAATCAAAGTGTGATTACTTGATAATATGTTCGGACTAAACCAAACTCTATAGGATCACTATCAAGTAATACGGAGTTAACGTTTGTGTATTTTACTTTAAATTATAATAAACAAGTATAATTGCGGAAATAGAAAATTAAAAGACACATCAAGATTTTGTTAACGAGGAAACCGAAAATGCAGAATAACCTCGGGACCTAGTCCAGAATTGAATACTCTCAGAATTATCCGTTATACAAAATCTAACAAACTTCGTATAGTTGAGACCAAGAAACTAAACCTATAGTTCACCTAGTTTCTTCAGTATCCCTGCGCTTCCGACATTCAATAAGTGCACGCATTTGAACAATTCCTTTGGATCGTATTCCAAACAGTAAAGGAACAACAAATCTATTTGGTAACAACTCTCTTGATTCTTTCAGATGAAGATATCTCAAGTCATAAGCAAAGGCTCTTCTGTTTAACAAATAAACTCCTTTGCCTGGTCAGATCAATCTATCGAACGACTACCGAAGTAGCAGAGTTTAGATTCGCAATCAATCATTATAGAATCAAACAAGAAACTATAAGGTGATGCTGATCTTACACAACTAATCAATCGAATAAATCCGATTCTAGTTGGATCCCAGCCGATCAAGGTTTGTGCACACCCAAAGATATAAAAACCAAATCAGAAATCTTCTTTGTCTTCAAATCTTCTTTAATCTTAAATAAGCACCTGCACAACACCACTTGAATCTCTTGTGATCAATCACGCACAGAACGGAGTTTGTTAACAATGGATTATCACAAGACATCTTTAGATCTACAAACAGTTCTAAAGATCTGGTCAAAACTTCGATCTAGTTTGAGTGAATCTTATATCAGAAGAGAAGATTCTCAAGAATAAACAAACTAGGTGCAATCAAAGTTCAACAACCGTTAATCAATCAAATCAATCGAAAACTAAAATAAACTGCAATTATCCAGTTTCCCACCAACGGTACTCGTAGACGTTTCTTGATCCCACAGAAGTCTTTAAACGAGCGGTCGTAAGAGATATCGCCTAATTAGGGTATTTTCCTCTTTGAATAGACGGCTCCACCAAAAACAACAAAAAGATGAAGTTTTCCTGGTTCTTAGTATAGTTTGCTCGAAATGCAAACTTGGGTATTTATAGACCAAAGATGTTTTAACACCAAGGAATTTCCAAAACCGAATTATTCTTAAGATATGCAATAAAATCCCAAATCGGTTTTCATAATTCCTGGAAATGCTTTGTCCAATATTTCCGAAATCTCACTAGTAAATCTCCTATTAATAAAAGCACATTACCAATTTTTATTTTCCAGAGATACGCATTTAATTGCTGGTAATTAAAAGCATATAAAATTAATAACCTTAATTAAAAGATTCTTAATTTATTTAGGTCCGGGATCTTCTTGAGTTATTAAGGAATATCTTTGAACAATAAAAGATAAGAGTTACTGAACATGTTCAAAATCTGTCGACATTTTTTTTTTCTTTGTAAATCCTTTTTCATATTTACAATCTTGGAATCGATTATACCACACTTCCAAACAAGTTTAGAATTGGTTCATCTGTATTCCAAGAACAACTATGTGATTGATCAAATATCAATACACTAATCATGGGTTTACGGTTCTACCAAACACAAGGATCGGTTCTACCTTAATATGGTTACTGGGACCGGTTACATCAGTTACCAGGATCGGTTACGTCAATTACTAGGACCGGTTACCATATTCTCATGGTATTACTTGTGATCGGTTACACAAGTCACTAGGATCGGTTACATCAATTACCAGGACCGGTTACGCCAATTACAAGGATCGATTACACAACTTTTTTGTGATTGGTCATACCAATTACTAGGATCGGTTACACCAATTACAAATATCGATCATACCATCTTAGGTGATTACTTAGGATCAGTTACACTAATAAAAGTCATACCAATACATAAGTCAGGCATTGTGACTAGTTTTACCAAGATACATAACATGTTATGATCGGTTCTACTAACTCACACATATTGGTAATCCAAAGATATGCAATGAATAACAATACCAATAAGCCTAGCGATTTCCCTTTCGATTCATAAAACAAGTTCATGAATGTACTTCCTTTAAACAAATGTAAACATTGTTTCCTAGGATGAAATCTTCACCTTTACCCATACACATAATTACAATAGCATTCATACGATTATGTCGATGTCTTATATACGAAGTTCAAAAGATAAGCGTTATACTTCGTATGCAAATTAACTATGTCTCACTACTAGAGTATAATCATTCACAGCTTCGCAGTTCTGTTTTCAATATAGCTAGCACGACTTGAAAGATACATTAGGAATGAAACAGTTCAAGTCAAAATATTACTAACCTCAAGAGGAAAGATGATGTCGTCATTGTAGCTTGTTACTTCTTCACATTCTTCAAGTCTTCGAGTAATACTTGTATGTCTCATAATCCTAATCTTTCTAGCCTAACCTATAAGAAGTTGCCTCTAGTACATAATCAAGCGACTCTTTAATTGAGTTTTGATTCACTAGAATATGACAACCAAACTTGACATACCAACGCTTGGTGGGTTCAACCGAGCTATGCTCTAACATATTCAATTAGGTTGAAAAAACTTTTAGGTTGTAAAGGACGTCAGGTAAGGGAATCAATTGTGTAGAGCCTTGAAAGGTTCAAGAGACGTAAGGAGCGCGACTGTAACTGAATTGCTTGGAGGATGGATTCGGTGTCAACTACATTCCAGTCCGAAGTCAGACAGTAGGCTAGTGTTTGTAGCGGCTTAATACAATTGTGTGTTCAAATCTGGATGGGATCCCAGGATTTTTCTGTTATTGCGATTTCCTCTTTAACAAAACTTCTGGTGTCTTGTGGTTTTCCTTTTCCGCATTATATTTTTATCTTTATAATTGGATTTACACAGGTTTGTATGTATTCAATCTAAGTAGATACGTCGCCTAATTGCTCTATATACATATTATCAAGGATCATTTAGTTGGTCTACATGCAATTGTATTATGTTTTGTCCATACAAGTTTTCGAACGAAAAGTTAGGTATGCACTTGGTACCCCTGCGTTTTCAATTGATATCAGAGCAGGCAAACACTGTTAGACCTAATAATTCTGTGTTTATGTCGATCCTCAAAAGAATATCCTCATGGGGAACAACTTTGGAAAATTTCCTTCGTTCACTTGTAATATACACCAGAGATCCTTAAAAATTATTCCGAAATTATTGTCTAAAAAAACGTCCTCATTTTGTCTAGAAAGTTGTAATTCCTGGGTATGGAAAATCCAAAGGAAAAATAATTGCTCCTCGAGCAAGAACTAAAATCAAGAATACGTCCATCAAGAGTGTCAACTTAAGTTGTCTTAAAACATTACCTACCAATCTTTTTAAGGAACGCAACAAAGGAAGATCTATAAACGAGGATTTATTTTTATCTATTAACGACACTCTTGAATTCTTGCATCATCTTGTTTTGATCATGAAAAAATCGAATTCCTTGCATTGTTCCAACTCTAACAAGTTTAGTGTCAATTGTGGACAAACTGGACATGTCAAAAACTCTTGCATATTCTCTAAAAGGAAGACTGCAAATATGGTGACACCTTTTACTTGTCAAGAAACTAGTTGATCACTTCAGTAAACGGGGAACTAAACTAAAAAAAAAAGGTCAATCCTAACCCCTTTGATTATGCCTCATGTACAAGAGAAGAGAATTATCGTTACGAGATGATACGTACGTGAGCATCTTCTTTCTCACCCAACTTCTTTGTAACAAGAAGTAGGTTTCACCCTCACCATGTATATAGCTTGAGGTGGGTCAAGTATCAGGTAAGTACTTTCTTGAGTTTGTATTCTTTGGTTTTACTTGTGATCTCTCTAACTTATGTTTCTTTAAATACTATGTAACCCACTGATATCTTATGGATAACTTGAAAAGAATTTTTCTTATTATGTTGGGCCTTGATCCATAATGATGAAGTTGTGTATACATGAGTAAATCCGTCAGGGGTATCATGATGTGTCTCATACATATTTTTGGTAATACATTTTTTGCTTAGACATTTAAGTATGTGCTAGTTAACCAATCTATCACAGATTTTTGGAATAATACTTCTCAATACATCTCAGTTATAGTATTTGTTTACTAGATAACTATTCATAGTGATTCGGGAATAGTCCAAGCCCATCTAAGATTTTATAAGGTCCGGATTCACGAACTTTTTTTTCCTCTCCAACTGTTCACGAACGACAACAGGTAAAAAGATAGGGTTACGGAGCCATCTTCCCTTCTTGTGCTCCTGAGTGTAGTTTTTCTCCACTCCGAATCTTAAATTCAAGGTCATTCCATGACGTTTCAATTGAGGAAAGGGTTATCATACAAGGGTGTTTTCAAGTAAGTTCTATCCCTCATCTTCTTCAATTTTACTATTTTTAGTAATACATAGGTAGAGTTTAGGGGTACTGAATTATCTAAGAAAAACTCTAAAGAATCTTCTCAAGTAGAATAGTCTTTGTGAATGATGGTTGTTCTAATTCTTATGACAAAATTCTTTCAATAGGATTCCTTATTGAAAAAAGTTGGTCAAGGATCAATTGCATGCTAGTGAACTATCCTGTTATGAAAAGTATGAACTTGGTGACATCTTTGATGGTCATGGTGAAGGATTTGACGTTCTAACAAGAGTGTTTTATGCAAATATTCTTTTAAAACCATGATTGGCAAAAATGTTATTTAAGTAAATAGAGAAGTTTTTGCTACTATTACTTGTCTTCCTATGGGAGATTTTATCTTTCCTAGACCAAGGAATAAGAAGCCATATTGTGAAACTATCTCTCATCAACTTAATGGAGGAAGTCTTTGTTGGAAGAATTGGAAATTTCGAACCAAGGATCTCTTTATGGGATTAAAAGTTTTTGTAAAACTTGGAATTCCAAATCTTTGTCCTTCCACTATTGAAAATGATCGATGGGGCGAGGTTTTGTAGAATTGGTGTACTTTATTGAAGTGGGAGCTCAAGGTCTTGATGTTTGTGGGTGGATTATACATCAAAGGCCACCATGAAGCACTATGACAAGAATTTAGTTTTTCCTTGCCTTGTACAAAGAATATGTCAACACTTTGACATTTCTTCGATTTGATTCTCAATTGGATGTCCCACTCCGGATCACCTCGTAAAATTGTATGAGAAATAATGATCTCAAAAGAAGAAGTAGTTCGTCTCCCTCCTCAATCGGTACTTGTGATCCTACATCCTTGGAAATTTTAAACAAAATTCTTAAAAAGATTGAAAAGTCAAATAACAAGGTAAAATGTGTACATGAAAAAATGTGTTTACTTGGCACAAAATTTCATGAAATTAATGATGATATGGAGAAAATTCAATCTTCTTGGAGTGGATCGGATAATGAAGACGAATATGATGTGTATGTCCTTCATATGTTTTTACTAGTTAACTCATTGTAGGAATTTTTATTCTTATTTTTTTAAGGAGGAACCCTAGCTTTTGGAGTAGTTCTTATGTGTTACATTAGCTATTCCAAATATTATCATCTTGCATATAGGAAGTTTTATTTTTCATAGATTAGGTGTTGCTATTCAAAAAGGTATTAGAGCCCAACTTGTTGTTAGGTTACCAACCAAAAGAAAATGATAAAAAAATGTTATTATAGCATAATAAATTTCTATTATTATAACCAAATAAGCTACATTTAAAGTTTATTTAATTAAATTTTATTTTGGAAGATGACTTGCAATACTGATCTTCATAGATTATATATGTATTGCTTATTTTGTGAGATTTGTGAGATTTGTTCTTTGCCATCATATTCTGGTGATTAAAACATGTATCTCATATTTTCTCATAGGTTAAGATCTTAACTCTTACAAAAGAGGAGTAAAATATTTTGAGAATGGCAGTTTTGATCTCTCCACGATTACATTATTGTAGGGGTGTAAATATTACCCGAAAATACTCGGCCTGCCCGCACCCGCCCGAGACCGCATGTACCCGAAATAGCCCATAGCCTGTGATGGCCTGATGCGGGCTGCCCAGCCTGGCCTGGTTAGTGAGAACGGGCGGGCTCAGGCTTCCTCCAAAATCTTGCTGCCCGGCCTGGTGCCCGCCCGAAATACCTGGCCCGTTACCTGTTTTATCTACCCGGCCCAAGTGCCTGGTTATTTCGATATACACGAGAATATTCAATATTCGATATACACGAGAATATATTCCCTAAAACTAGCCACAGTCAGAGAACAGAAGAATGGGGAAACAAGTTTATCTTTCTTTCCATATCTTTGGAGAAAATATTTCATCTTATCAAATTTGCGGAAATTCTTCCCAAAATTTTAGGAAGTTAGCTTACTTTATAGGCTATGATTCGTTTTCGTATAAGATTTGGGTTTCTCGCTTTCTCTTTATCTCTGATTCTAGGTTTTCAACAAGAGAAGAATTTTCATCAGTCAAAAATTACAAAAAAAAAAATTGATCGGTGATTCGGGTGAATCGGTGGTGTCTGTAAGTATTTCCTTAAGACTTAATTTATATCTATCGAAATTATGTTATCAATTTAATGTTTATGATTATTGAGAAATGAATTTCATGCTTATCAACTGTTTGTAGAGTTGTCTAAAACAAGTAATTGCATTTTATATTGTCTTCTTCCATATCTAGTTTTTTAACCCACTCATCGTTCCTCCTATAATTGAATCATCCCTGTTACCTGAACCCGAACCTGAAAATGACAATTGTATTTAATTAGATGTGAAATACAGTATTTAATTAGATATTAACATCAATAGTTATTCTTCCATTTCTACTCTTCTCTAGAGTTAGTGGTGATGATGAGTTCTGTATGGTTTGATATAGAGTTGGTGCTTTTTAGTTTTTACTGGCATGAGTTTTCTTTGTCTTTTTTGTCATGAGATGTACTTTAATTTGCTTTTGGATTTTTATTTTGTTTATTTTATGAATGCTTGGTGCTCACTCATGGAAACCAGTGCATATCTTCAACAGTAGTTGTTTTAGTCATCATGAAAGTTGTGATATTTTCCCTGTGAAAGGATTTCAAATGTTAAACACATTCATACTGAAACATCAGTTCAAAATTTTAAAATGCCAAAAAAAAAAACAACTTGAATGGCTAGTTTGTGATCTTCGCCACAAATCAACCCTTAGATTTTCACCATGGTACCACAAAAAACAAGCCAATCAACTCTATCCATGCTACGCAGTTGCCTAGTTAACATACAGGTCTAAAACTAGTGTTTTTTGTGCCAAAAATATTTTCATAATGTAAAATCTTCCAATTCTTTGTTTTCAAAACCACCAATTCAGTAACATTTTAACAGAGTAGGAGTCTCACCCTTTTAACTCTCCTTGAATGCACTTAGACAGCTGCGGCATCTTCAATAACATGGGGTTGAACTCCTTTAACAGCTTGTTGATCTCAGTGCGCCAGAATGACATACTGTTACTTCAACATGCTTTAGTCTAAGCAATTGCAAAAATTACTCAAAAACCACCAGTTGAGTAGACAACTGCATCATTTTCAGTAACATGGGGTTGATTTCCTCCAACAGCTGGTGAAATTGAGATTCTCTGGAGAGTTGGTGGTGATGATGTTAATTTACAGTAACATGAAATTGCTAATTTACAGTATTTAATTAGATGTTAACATCAATAGTTGTTCTTCCATTTCTACTCTTCTCTAGAGTTAGTGGTGATGATGAGTGTTGTATGGTTTGATATAGAGTTGGTGCTTCTTACTGGAATGAGTTTTCTTTGTCTTTTTTGTCATGAGATGTACTTTAATTTGCTTTTGGATTTTTATTTTGTTTATTTTATGAATGTTTGGTGCTCACTCATGGAAACCAGTGCATATCTTGTTTCTCCATTACAAATTTAATATCAGGAAACCACTATCCACTTTATCAAGCTTAAACAAGAAGGCTGCGATACATGCCTCTTTCTCTTAAAGTGGTTAAACCAGGGTTGCATAGATACTGGTACTGATTTTCGTTACCATGATATGGATACCAGCAGATACGTCCTGCACATAATTTTGTAACTCAGTAGTAATCAATAGTGCCTATACAAACTAAACTAGTTGTATTCACTGTTTCTTTTAATCAGTTAGATTTCAAAAGTACAAGCTTTTTACATATACTTAACTATCTATGTTATGTTCTTAGCAGAACATACGATGGATACTAGTGAAGTTCAAATGAATACTCAAGGAGATAATGGGACTAACTTGAACAGTGATGTTGATGGCTCCTCAAATCCATTAACTATAACCACAGAACAAGAGAACCAGGGAGAATCTAGGCTGAGATCAAAGGTGTGGAAAGATTACGAGCGATTCACAAAGGCAGATCCACAAAACCCTACCAAAATCTTAAAGAGGGCACGTTGCAAAGGCTGCGATGTAGATTTTTCTGGGGATCCTTCTACTGGCACATCACATCTCATAGACATACTAAAAGCCGTCTGAAAAAGAAAAAAACTGATTCCGAGCAGACCTTAATATCCAGGGATGCGGAAGGTAATATCATTTCTTTTAAGTTTAGTCAAGCTAGAGCAAGAAAGAATATCACTAAACTAATTATCCTGCGTGAACTTCCCTTCCAATTTGTTGAAGATAAATTTTTTGCTTGGTGTATCAATGACAGTTTTCATCCTAGTTTTGTTAGTTTTAGTCGAACTATTTGCTCAAAATGATATTTTGAAGTTTTTTAGAGAAGGGAAAAAACATTTGAAGAAAATTCTCTTGGAACATTCAGGAAAAATTTCTTTGACTTCAGATATTTGGTTATCAAAACGTCAGAAATTAAGCTATATTTCACTCACGGGGCATTTTATTGATAAGGATTGGGTGCTGAGAAAAAGAATCTTGTCTTATCTTTTAATTGATGTGTCACACACTGGAGAACAAATTGCTGAGATGATTAATCGCATGTTAGTTAGTGATTGGGAAATTTCGCAAAAAGTATTTTCTCTTTCGATGGATAACGCTAGTGCAAATACACTTTCAATCAAACATTTGAAAGTGTTAATGCCTAACCTTCCATCGAAAGGGGATTTATTTCATGTGCGTTGTTGCTGCCACATACTAAATTTAGTTGTTCAAGACGGACTAAGAGTTAAAGAATTTAAGGAAATGCTTGAAAATATTAAAGATAGTATAGCTTTTATGTTTGCTTCTTCTATGAGATATGGGCAGTTCAGAAATGCATGTCGGTCAGTGGGTGTGCGTCCTAAAAAGCTCCAAACTGATTGTGAGCATAGGTGGAACTCCACTTATATGATGTTAAAAGATGTGCTTCCCTATCGTAATGCAATTCAAAGGTTTCTAGCAGATATGGCATGTCGTTACACTGTAAGTAATTCTGATTGGGAACATGCTGAACTGTTGTGCAATTTCTTGAAGCCTTTTTATGAAGCAACTAACTATTTTTCTGGCGTTGATTATGCGACAAGTAACTCTGTTCTTAGATTTTTGTTTGGTATCGGGAAAGTTTTTTCTGCTCATAGAAATATTCCTAGTTTGAAGGTTATTATTGCTACCATGGAAGAAAAATTCGTAAAATATTGGGGTGAGACTCCTCATTTGTTTGCGATAGCTTGCATTTTGGATCCTCGGCTTAACTTCAGAGGTATGGAAACTACTTTGTCTGACATTGAGGAATGCTTTGGTACATCTGCATATAATTTTCGATGTCATAAGGAGAAAAGCAGTTTAATATCCCAAAAGTTGAAAAGTCTTTTTGCTGAGTACGTATCTGCCATGGAAGTGGATGGACAAGTTAATACTGTTTTGAATACTTCTACAACTCTCACTAGCACACAGCCACCTTCACATGGGACTTCAGGGGATGCTAGCTCCTCAGTTGAAGACATTTTTTGGGAATCTCGAAGTAGGCATAGAAGTGACCCACTTGTTACAGCATCACACGAACTTACAAGGTATTATGCTGAGCCACCACCATGTTTAGAGGAGATGAAAAGGTTTGATGTATTGGCTTGGTGGAAACAAAACGAAAAGAGGTATCCAATTCTTTCTTGCATTGCGCGTGATGTCCTAGCAGTTCAGGCATCCACGGTTGCATCCGAATCAGCAATTTCTCTTGGAAAGCGTGTTGTAGGTGATTATAGTAGCTACTTAACTCCAGAAATGTTGGAGTGTTGTGTGTGTTTGAAAGATTGGTGGAAAGATGAGTTTAAAGACTACCCTTAAATGATGGATCCATTGAACGATGATATTTCCATGGAAGATGAAGACGATCAAGTGACCAATTGATTCGGTTTATCTTTCAGTTTATCTTTAAGGTATGTAACTAAGTATATTATTGATGAATGTCAAAACATATATGATTTCTGTTTTACTATTAGTTTTGATGTTTTTTTCTAACTCATAATTATCTAGTATATATGACAGTAGTTCAAGATAACCAGTGGATAGGCAAACAAAGCATATTTTTATTTTCTTGTAATATGATTTCTCTGTATATCTCCCTAATCTTGCTTTGTTTTTAATCTTTGTAGGTGAAGCAGCATAGAGTACCAAGTTGTTGGAGACTTGGAGTACATGAATAAAGAAGTTCTTCGATGTAGAGAAGCCAGGGAGCTCATGGATTTCTTTGGAGTACCAAGTCTTTTCTAATTAATAACAAACAATTTCAACATAGAGTTTTAGTTATTCTTTTGATAAGAATTTAACGTTTGCTTTGTTTTTCCTTTTTCTGCATCCTCTAAGAATATCGAGTGTTTCTGTATTTGTTTCATTAGATTGTTTGGACGTTTTGAAGTGAGTTTATTTAATTATATTGTTTTTTAAACATGTCAAATGCCAGACTAGAAAAAGGTGGTCTGTCCGGCCTACCCGGCCTGGCCTGTTTAACAATTGGGCTTTGGGCAAGTTTGGGCTTAAAAATTAGTGTTGGTGCCCGGCCTGCCCGGCCTGACAGGCCATATGGGTAGCTTAATTCCAAGCCCGTCCGACCTGGCCTGATGTAGAAAACAGGCCAGGCAGCCCGGCCTGGCCCAATTTACACCCCTACATTATTGTGACTAAACTGCTACAGGATTCCATAAGATGTTCCTAAGGATCGACTTACTTCCTTGATTACGTCACCGCCAGGGAATAAGTGGTGAAATTTAAACTCTATGTTTTTACATGGCTAGAGAAGTTATAATTCTTAAACTAAGTCATATCATAATAATTATTCTCTTGTTCGTAACTGGCGTAGAGAATGGTTTTTGTCGATGATTATTTTTCTCACAAAAATATTGTATCTTAATGCCTCTAACATTAAGACCATTATTTTTAACTTCTTTGTTTGTAACTGGCAAGAAGAGAGAAAATATTTGGATACTTATTTACTTTGTTCAGAATCAAGTAGTAAATTTTTATGTACAAAAAAATCCTTCTCTTGTTATTGCTACAGATCTTCAACGACAAAGGTGGTACACGAACACATGCAGAACCATGGATGAACTTGAAGTACAAAGAATTCAAGACATTTATTGAAGGACCAAGGAAATCAAGCATAATGGATTGAGCTGAAAAGTTGATCTATGTAAATCCATATGTATTGAATATTTTTGTCACTAAAGTTGACTAAGGGGGATATTATTAGAGCATTGCTCGGTTTAACCCACAAGTTTTGCTATCTCAATCTTGTCATCAATGTTAGATGATCAAAACTATATCTTGATTTTTAGTATACTAAGTCAAGTCTCAAACTAGGTTAGAATTTAGCAGTTGAATATCAGACATCACCCTTGAAGACTGAAGATCGATGAAGGCTGAACCATTCTATTTTACTGACTCTCTTACCATTATATATTTTTGAGACGATGAAGTATAACTTCTAATAGATTTAAAAAGAAGAACTTTCAAGTCAAGCTTGTCTTGTTAAATATCTCGAAATATGATTCTAAGTAAAAATGTTCAACGATCTTTAACAATATTAATTAGTTATACATACTTTATTGTGTGATTTAATTTGTGGATCAACTTAAAATTGCCCACCTAGATGATTTTATCATCCGGGAATGTTTCAAACATCATAAGAGAGAAATATTGAACTTACTGATATTTCTACTCAGGGTAGGCTGGCTAACTAGTTCGCAAACCATAAATATCTGAGTTTCAAAAAGACAAGAGGGTTGGCGAACCAATTCGCAAACCGCAAGTTCAGTTAGGGACTGTTAACGAACCTGTGTGAAATGAAATTGAAAGTTGATTTTAAAGGTTAGCGGTTCGTGAACCGTGGTTAATCGAGTTCAATATTCTACTAGGGTTGACGAACCACAGTTAACGAATCAAGTTTCGACTCGTAAACAAGACTGACGGTTCATGAACCGTTATGCCAAAATTGGGCCCAGTTTAAGTTTTAGTATATGCTTAAAGACTTATTTTTTTAAATGTTTAGCATTACTAGAACTCTCTCAAACACTTCTAAGATTTCATTGATCGCTCAAATACTTACATTTGTGCATCAAGATTCAATTCTTAGGTGTTTAAATGAACATCAAATTTCTTTAGTTCTTTGGTATAGTTTCCAAACCGAACAACCATTATACATGGTTCCAGAACCGGTTCCTAGTGTATATTCTTCTATTATATTTACAAGACCTAAAGTATCGTAGATTGAATTCTAATCAACCCCTGGTCCTTGAAAATATATAAATAAATATGTTCTTTCAACTATGAAATTTAATCTCTGACACTTTGTGTCTTAATTAGTTGATTCTATAGTCATCCTCTGTAGACCCAGGTTTCCTATGAGAAACATAATTAGGTCTAGGACTAAAAGAATTTATCTTAGGGATTCGTGAAACCAGGTCCGACAATCTTTACCTTGATAGTTTGTGTATCCTGATCTTGTTTTTCTGGTATCGAGGTTTTCGTAATCTCTTTCAGGCAAGATAGATAGTAATTGCAAAGTTCTCTTTGTCTCAAACTTTGTGATTCCTCAAGATAGATATCTGAAAACTGATCTTAATTGATCTTTTGAAGATTGTTCTTGAGAGGTGGTTAAGAATCTAGGCTGCTCTATGGGAGTCGTAGTTCCATAGTTATGAGGTTTGCTAGATTTGTCTGTTGCAAACAGATTTCTTCACCTTGATCTTTGATCTAAATGGAAATCAAATAGGCTTATCTGTTAGAAGCAAATTGGTATCAAAGTTTTTACTTAGGTTGAAGCAACTCTTAGGATGTAAAGGACGTCAGCTAAGGGAATAAATTTCTTAGAGCCTTGCGAGGTTCAAGAGACGTAATGAGCGCGACTGTAACTGAGTCACTTCGAGGGTGGATCCGGTCTCAACTATATTCCAGCTTAAAGTATGATAATAGGCTAGTGTCTGTAGCGGCTTAATACAATTTGGTGTTCAAATATGGACGAGGTCCCGAGGTTATTCTGCTATTATGGTTTCCTCGTGTTCAAATCTGGTATCTTGTGTTTTTCCTTTTCCGCGTTATATTATTTATCTTTATAATTGCATTTACACAGGTTTGTACGTATTCAATCTAAGTAGATATGTCCTCCTAATTGCAATCGATTATGAGACTAGTTTTTTTTAGAATTCGTATCTTGAAAGATAGATAACAAGTTTTTTTTTTTTGCTCAATCAATTAATTTTATTACTCATTTAGGAAAAAATACAATCACTCAAATGTTCCAAGGAAAATAAAGCCCAAAAAACAGATAAACTGAAGGAAAAAAAAAAAAAAGTTCAAAGAAAAAAACTAAAAAACAAGCCCAATAATTGGAGCCCAACAACCTATTTTGAAATCAGCAAAATCAATAGTAAATTTTCTCAGGTGATTCCAGAGCATGGATGAAACTAGGTTTTGTAGTGTAACTCATTGTTGCTCCTCTCTCCAAGCCTGCACCTTTCTTTGCCATTGAATCAGCAGAGAAATTCACTTCCCTCAAGCTATGTATAAATAGAATACTTCTTTGCAATTCCTTTATTATACTCCATCTTACCTGAACAAACCATGGCAGCTTCCCAGATTTATAAGCACTCACTGCAGCTTTAGAATCAGAGTTGATGCACACATCAAGTTTATTGTTCTGCAAAGCCCATTCAGCTGCTCCATCAATTGCCATTATTTCAGCAATATAATTTGTTGCAATCCCCAATCCTTTTGTTTCTGCATATATGAAAGCTCCATGATCATTTCTACACACAAAATCATAACCTGCTGCACCAGGATTGCCTCTAGATGCACCATCACAGCAAATGAGTGTTTGATTTCTTGCAGGTAAGAAAAATCTCACTTCTACAATCTTTTATAGTCTTATTGGTTGATTCTTCATATCAAAAATTTTAAAAACCATGTAGTCATAACTACAGTCCCACATGAGACTCTTTATTCTTACTTTGCCTGTCTTTTAGTATCTTGTATTATTCTTCTCTTGAAACTTTCCCAGGTCCACTTTCTCCTCATCAAAACAAATTTTATTCCTTAAGAACCAAAGCTCCATCATAGTTATGGAAGCAACAAGTATCCAAATATCTCTTACAGCTCCACTTTTATGCTTAGCAAAATTCATAACATCTTTATATGATTCTGGATTACAGAACAAGAAAATTCCTCCAAGCCATTTCCATATTAACAGACTGAAGTTGCAAAACCACAATATATGCTCCAGGTTATCAGTATCAGCACCACATATATAACATTTTGAGGCTAATCTGAACCCCTTTTTTTTCCAGCTTTCATCAGTTGCACAAATCCCCCTTACTATTTTCCCTACATTACTTGTTGTTGTGGGATAAAGAACTGGATGCCAAACACATTTTTACCATGTTACTTTTTGATAATGCTCCCTAATCAATTCCACAGCTGATGACACAGTGAACTCACCTGTCATTGTTCCAGTCCAAATTCTAGTGTCTTTCTTCTTTGACAAAATTGGTAATTCCTCCTTTTGAAAGTATTGTAACATTCTATGAGGGATTAACCATTCACCATTGACAATCAATTCTGCAACTTTCATGTTTTTATTCTGTAACATATATTCATCTTCCTCAAAAAGTTCATTAAGAGCATTCTCTTTAATCCAAGCATCATTCCAAACTGAAATTTTCTCACCTGATCCTGTTAGCCATCTTGTATGTAACTTTACTTCATCCATAACCCACTTTAAACCAGGCCATACTGAAGATTTTTTGTAACCTGTAATCCATTCACCATTTGCATTAGTAAATTTTGCTCTCATAAATCTAGCCCATTCAGCTTCAGAATTTTGTGTCTTCCAAACTAATTTCATTAACAGAGCTTTGTTTATCACTTCCATTCTCTTTATACCCAAACCTCCTTCCTCCATTGGAGTACATGTTGCATTCCACTTTAAAGTAATACTTTTTCTTTCATATGGATCCCCTGTCCATAAAAAATTCCTTATGAGTCTTTCACAAATCTTTACCACACTTGTAGGCCACTTGTAGACTGACATGTTATATATGGGAATGACGCATAAAACTGATTTTACAAGTGTTATTCTGTCTTTAAATGATAGAATTTTCCCAATCCATCCAGTCAATCTATTTTGTATCATTTTCACTACACCCCACACAGTACTTGATTTTACAGCCCATGGTTTTAAAATTACACCCAAATACTTTTCTGGGAATGTCGAAAGATTCATTTGAAGCTCTTTTGCAATTTTATGTTTTCTGGATTCAGTTACACCCCCCACAAAAAGCTTGCTCTTCATGTGATTAATCACTTGCCCAGAGGATGATTGATAGTCACTCAAAAGCTTCATCACCTTCTGTATATTTCTTTTATGCCCATTGAAAAATAAAAACACATTGTTTATGGGTGAAAATTATTTCTGCCGGTTTTGGTAATTTGGGATGTGTGGATGAGAAATGAGTCTAAACCTTAAACAAATACACTGCACGGTGAGTGCTTGTAGATTCGAGAGATCAATCTGTGCAAGTTCGTCCTAAACCAAGAAATGGCCGTTACAGACTTGTTTCGGTCACAAAGTGAAGGAGATGGGGTTGATCTTAGGGAGGGAAGCGAAGAAGGTGTTGAGAATATGAAGGTGTTGGCTATGAATGACTTGTATCAGAAAGCTGAACTGGCTTGCAGGGTGTAAGCTATCAGTTCTGGTGTTTGAATACGATTGTATCAACACTTGCCTCTGTTGTCTGGACTTGTCTTGTTTCTCCTACATTTGGAAAATAGGGAGGAGAACCTATTTATACAAGTCTTTTAGCCTAACCTTCGTATCTCGTGGGAAGTGGAGAAAGTAGAGTGATGGAGTAGTGGAGTCGTGTGTTAGTGTCACACGACCGGTCTTGCCCACTTTTCCCATCATCACTAACCGTCCATGACTTCGACACATTCTTGTGATGGCGCATTCATTGCGCGCCGTACGCCGTAAAAACCGCCAGACCAATACCTCAGTTTGTGACATGATTGATGTCTCGAGTGTGTGGATCGTGGAACCCACAGAAAGTAGCATGTAATGCTAAATTGAATAACTGTCGTTATTCAGGAGGTCGATACTTGAGAAGTATCTTGTGTATTTTATGTAGGTACTGCATCATGGTGTGGTAAAGTGACGGGTGGTGATCACCAAGACGCCTTACTGACCAATTAACTCCTGACCAGGGTTTTATAACCAAGCCGATGAAGTTGGACGGACGAGATGATCTTTGAGACACTCATCTGCGACCGTTGATGAAATTGGGGTTTTAGAGGAGGTGCGCAAGCATCCCTCTTCAGCCTGGTCGAATCCAAGCTTGGGATATAATTTTGGCCAGGCCGATTGTACATGCGTGTAGACGGCATGACGGTGTAGGCGCCTATACCCATTACCTCACGAAAGTATGATCTGGGTCACACAATTCGTCCGGTGAAGTTGAGTGGTCGAGATCAATTTGTGAGAGAAAACTAGTGCCGCAAGAGCCGCACATCATGCCATCTTCAGCGCGTTCCAAGACAACCAATTCTTGGTCGGTCTTGGCCGATCGGTCTGGAGTGTAGGTGGTAGGCTGGTGTTCACGCCTATACCTGACTGTCCCATGAAAACGTGATCTAAGCCACTCAAATCGTCCGGTGAAGTTGAGTGGTCGAGATCAGTTTGCAGTTTGGAAAGTGTGACCACGCTAGTTTGGACGCGCGTTTTGGGATAGCCAAGAATGATATGCCTTGGCCGATCAGGTGAGGGGATAGACGGGCCCACGGTGGTCATGCTTTGGTATGACCGAACCTGCTTAATCTAATCTTGGGCCCTCCATTCGTGCCGGAGAAGATGGACGCTCGTGATGCTCAAAACTCTAATTTTGGCTTTCACGACCGTGTGACCATGCTCTGTTCGGGCGCACAAATTGGAATGACCAACCATGGTTGGTCCTGACCGATTGGTCAGGTATGTAGGCGGGCCCACGGTGATTGTGTTGACATGTTCTGGACCATTTGAATCTACATCTACACCCTCCATCTATACCTGCGAAGATGGATGGTTGAGACTGTTTTGCAACACATGTAATGTGCCTCAAACCCTAATTTAGGGTTTTCCATCCATACCGCTCTGGTTTGGACGTTTTGGCAAGCTATGCCAATCTTTTGGGGAGGCCGACCATGCGGGATCCGCGTTGGTTCGGTAGTGAATATTCCATACCTGCTTGGGGTTATGGAATTGATCCGGGCCATCCAATCATGCTTGGTGAGGTTGGATGAACGAGATCATATCCCAGCATCGATACTGGACAGTCACGGATGCTCAATCGGGCTAGTATAACACACCGAGAGTTGTAGCACATGCGGGTATTTCGTACATGCTTTCATTATAATGCTTGGAGGTTCGTGTTGCTCTGTGGAGAGCAACACTCAGTCATCATGCCGCACTGATAATGAGTACAAGAAATACAAGGCTGCTCACGCATTAATTAATAATGCTATAAATTCACAGGGTATATGGGATTGTTGCTACATGCTCCAACCTGGATGAATTTATTTAATTCAGAATGGGATTGTTGCCACATGCTCCATTCTAGGTGAATTAGTAAAGTGATGAAGTATTCAACACTTATTAATGGCTCTATCTTTTACAAGATGTTAGCGCATAATTTTCTGGTTTTTACAATTTTAACCTTAAATGAAAATCCACCATCAACATTAAGTCCCCTGCCTAGCACATAATGGTTACACTATTGTGGGGTAGGCATGAGATGGTAACATACATATGTGAGAAAGACAGGGATAAAGGAAGTTTACCTAAGAGTATTGTCCGACCGCTAGTTGTCCATGTCGTTGTGCTTGTATGGAATCCTTTGGTGGGACCGGTTTCCTTCTTTGGGTATTTGAATCAAAAGAGGAAACCAAATAAAAGAGGAATCCTTGTTCTATTGGGATTCTTCTAATTTTTGTCTATAAAAGAGACCAACCCCCTTTTCTTTTTCTCACGAATTTTTTTTTTGTTTGGCAGCTCCCGTCCGCGACTACTGCTCCCGCCGACGTCGTCGTTGCTGCTGCTGCCGGAGTCGCCGCCGTCCGTCCGTGCATTGTCGTCCGTTCGCCCAAGGTAAGTTTCGTTTTTTTTTTTTTTTTTTTTTTTAGGAAAAAACCCTAATTTCTTAGGTAAAATCTTTTGATAGATACATCATGCCCAGCTTCCCATCAAGATTGATAGTAAAACCGCCCATTTTGCTAGAATTGTTTAGTTCCGCGAGTCCATGAATATGCCGTTTTTGCTTCTTCTTCCATCGTTGCATGCAAAACCTAGTTTCTTAGGTTGTAGCTTGGAGAGAAATTTGGCTTGAATTTCATGAACACAATTCTCATGAGAAGCCCGTGTTATAATACGTGCATACGAATGCGGTCCCACCATGTGCGTTTGATCCAAACGTGGGTCCCACCCACACATGCTTGACTGATAGTCGACCTCATACTAGCCTTGTGCCCGGACATGAAGCTTGAGTAATACCGGACTTGAAACCAATACAGGACTTGAAACTTGAACCGGTGCTTGGACCCAATCCCAGTCTTGTGCATTCCAAGGTGAACGCAGTTCGCACTCGTGTTTTTTTTTTATACGGGTACTGACTCCTGTCTTTATTGTAGAATGAAGAAAAGAACTCATGTTGATATGTCTTCTGGAGATAATGTTGTTGTCAAGTCGGGAAGTGTTGATAGCTTCAAAGATATGCCGAACATTGCTGATGAGTTGTTCACCTTGTCTTTTCCAAACATTAGGAAACATCCCTCTCACATGATAGTCCTGCTTTCTGATTCAGAAAATATGGAAGCTGATCCATCTTCTTCTTCGGCACTTGTGATGAGGTTCTGTCTTCGAAGAAATGAATATCCGCCTTCTCCTATCGACTTCAAGACTTGTCATACTCACGCTGGCTTCTTATGAAGGATGGATGAGGCGCATGTTGAATAATAAGGACATTAAAGCCGTTTGACCAAAGCGCAAATCCTCAATGCGGTCATGGCATCTGCTACTCTTAAAATTAAGAAAGATGATGCGGGCTTGATTACTTTCATTTCTCGGTGGCGCCCTTCTACTCATACAACTATATCTAGATGGGGAGAGATGACTATTACTCTGGAAAGCGTAGCTGCATTGATGAACCTGCCTGTCGCTGGGAATCTTCATTATGAGCTTTCTGACACGGAACAATGTGATTATGATACAATACTCCAAAAGGTGGCAGAATTCGACGATCCGGACAAGGAGGAGAAAAAGATACAAGATGCTTTTACACCTGGTGGGTATCGAATGGTCTCCTGTAGACCCGGAGCGGATCGGGAGTTGGAAAACGAGCTCGGGGTGATTGCATTCTGTCTTTGTGGATATCCGTAGATGTATATGATGACGGTTCCGGAAAGAAAACCATAAGGGGTGTTCTCGTTAAGATTGCTATAAAGCTAGCAAAAGGCGAAGTTCTTCCCTTAGGTGCCTTGTTCCTTGGATCGTTGTATTCTCATCCGGACGCCTTAGCAATGTATATGCATGTTTCCAACGGGTACAAGAAGGTAGAGTCGTATGTCCACTTCGCTTTTCTTCGTGCATTCTTGTGGGAACATTTCAAAAGTTATGCTCTGTTCTGCACCTTCGCTCAAAGAATTTGTATGGTGGCTCGAGAATACTTCGTTGGCAGAGGAGGCGTCCCAGGACCGGTGCGAAACTCGTGGATATCTTTGATAATGTGTCTTCTATAAATTTCTGTCCATGGGGGCCGACCCACCCTTCCATTGTTCAGCCAAAGACTTTTGCTATTTCTTCTGACGGTCCTGATGCTGTGTTGCGTACCGATGCCGAGACTATGAAATTTGGAGAACTTATTTATCCGTACAGCTGCATTCCGGGATATATCCCGTCTCTATTCAACGAAGCTCTTATTGTGACTCCGTACAACATTGACATGGCTGCTCGTCAAATGGGATTTGACCAGAGTGTTCCCTTTATTCGTCTTTCGGAGGTTTCGAAAGAACTTCTCCCGGTTATCTTTGATGCTGACATATTCTTGGCATCGCAGAGTCTTCCCTTCTGTCCTATTGGGAGAAACTCAGTGGTAACCGACAAATATAAGGAATTTTGGAGGAAGCAACTGTTGGCTTTCCAAGAATTCTCGGAGGATGTTGTGACAGATTCCCATGGTGAGACATATTCTGACGTCCTTAAGAATCATTTCCGGTTGAAGCCACTTCCAGCCAAACGAACCAGAGCTGAGGATTGCAGTCCCCAAGAAGGAGAGAGATCTAAGAGGCAGGCATGTGGTTCGGTGATCCTCAATTCCTCCAATATGCGGTATTTAAATCTCTTTCTCGTTGATTCCTTCATTTCTCCGAGTAAATTCTTCTAAGAGTGATCCTTGCTTGAAATCAGGGAATTCCGAAAGAGAATGTCTTCACAAGGTTGGCGCGTATTCAGAATGAGAAGGCTGGTAATGTTGGCCTTCATGTTGAGAAGTCTGGAGGTACTGATCTTCATGTTGAGAAGTCTGGCGGTACTGATCTTCATGCTGAGAAGTCTGGCGAAACCGCTCCTTTTTCAGACCATGACAGAGATGATGCAATCTCGGTTGGACAAGGTGCCTCCCTAAGTGATCTTGTTGATGGGGCCGTGATGGAAATAAGCACCCAGAGCGAAGTAGATATCGGGAGGAATGTAAGAGAGGCAGCATCCGCTATTGTTGAGGTGGCTCCCCTTGAAGAATGTTCTTAGCATGTTTCAATCAATAAAGATGTCGTGGTGACTTCTTCCGAAAGATCTCCCGCAATTGATAAGGCTCCTGTGATTGGTGAAGTATCGGTAATGCAGCCTGGAGCTTTGTTCGATCCTCCGTTCATTGTCCCTTATCCAGGTCATGTGTTGGTTGGAGGATTCGGTGTGCCGCCTTCGGTTCAAGAATTGTACACGGCGATATGGGAGAAACACGGCCATATTGCTACCACTACGAAGCTCAAAAGTCGTCTTGCATTGGTCAACCGCGTTCAGGAGGCTTTATATTCAATCCACGGGATGAGCGTCACAACTGGTCGAACAATTTCTGAGGAGATGATTTAAGACTGGAAGTGCCATCGAGATGTGTTTGTGCAGTACGACTTCAATGCTCCTTGGTTCCTCAAAGGGTTCTCCGAGATTCAGGAGCTCCGGAAATTACAAGATGAAGCTCCTTCTCGGGAATGTGTTACTCGCCAGGAAGAAGAGGTTGAAAAGTTATCTGAGGAGTTGAAGCTGAAGCAGGCTGTACTTCAAAGGATGAAAGTCGCTCTTGCCCGGAAGGACGAGTTGCTGCTGAAGGACTTTCCTTGAAGGATTCGTGCCATATACTTGTCTCTTCTTTTAGATGTTTTTCTTTTTGAGTGATAGTGAGGATTTCCTTTCGTAATTTGACTTCCGGTTTTGAATTAATAGGTAATTGAATTGGTTTATTTTGAGATAGTTTTGTGAATAACTTTTCTGAAAGAGGTTATTTTAAATGGAATTTATATCTTGGTCATGAATGGTTGCACATGTCATATGAAATTGCAAATGTCGCATAAAAGGGAAGTATGAATGGAAACAAACATGGCATTTGATCATTGAGCCTCTTTCTCTATGTGCGGGATGCCAAGTCCCCAGTGAATTCTAAAACTATCTTTCTTGCAAAATTGTTGAGTAGAACTTACTTGCTTTTGAAGCCTTACTTGTATCAAACCGAAGTAGCCTCTCTAAGGAAATCGTCCGCATTAATCTCCCAGATAGGGAAAGCTATTCCTCTGAATTAAGCTTCTTCTGAACAATGCGTTTCAAAGAGTTGCATTCACTGGTAGGGTGGTGAAGGAACCGGTGGAAATGAAAATACCTCGGGTCCATTACTTCTTGATCAGTTGGTGGACGCCATACGGAGGTAGCTCCACCTCTCTCTGTTTCGTACCCACGCCTCCAGCAACTCCAAGATCTTTTCCATTGGGAACGGAAAGTGTAGGTACTTCAGGTCTAGCTCTTCCTGCGTTCGTGGGAGTGCCATCATATCTGCGGATCGCTTGCCTGGGTAAAGGGATGTGGAAGGTGTCGTAATATCACCGCTGAGTGATCGAATTGAACGCTCCCATCCTCTGTATTCACGTATTCCTTGATTGATCTCTCCTTCCTCAAGCATTTCTTCGCTTGGTTGACGTGTCGATGCGGATTGGACAGTCTTAGGGCTTCAACAAGAGTCTTGAGATATAAATCTTCTAGCAGGGCTCCGTAGGCTGTAGGCTCCCTTTCTTTATCTGGCAGACGTTGTAGTACTCCGGACAAGTCCTTTCCCATGTGGAGTTGCCTCGAGTCTTCACCGTTGGCCGGACCATGTTGTTCATCTTTCCTGAGTCTCCTGCGATTACGCACTCTTTTTGCTTCTCCACTGGTAAAGGTGTGACCCCTGGTTAAGGATCCAGCGTTTCTCGCAATGTCTGAGTAGATGTCCTGTCGACCCTCCTTGTAATTGTGCTGTTATATCATTCAAAAGGCGGAATGTTTCACTTTGTCTTCTAGCGATACCAGCTTGACTTGCCAGGACATCTTCCAAGATTCTAGCTATACTTCCCATGGTATCTGAACCACAGGTGGTTTCCTGGTGAGGATACATCGCGAGATGAAAACCGAAAAATTGAGAATTCAATTTTTTGCAACCGAGAGATTAACCTCCCACCGTGATCGCCAATTGTTTATGGGTGAAAACTATTTCTGCCGGTTTTGGTAATTTGGGATGTGTGGATGAGAAATGAGTCTAAACCTTAAACAAATGCACTGCGCGGTGAGTGCTTGTAGATTCGAGAGATCAATCTGTGCAAGTTCGTCCTAAACCAAGAAATGGCCGTTCCGGACTTGTTTCGGTCACAAAGTGAAGGAGATGGGGTTGATCTTAGGGAGGGAAGCAAAGAAGGTGTTGAGAATATGAAGGTGTTGGCTATGAATGACTTGTATCGTAAAAGATGAACCGGCTTGCGGGGTGTAAGCTATCGATTCCGGTGTTTGAATACGATTGTATCAACACTTGCCTCGTTGTCCTGGACTTGTCTTGTTTCTCCTGTCTTTGGAAAATAGGGAGGAGAACCTATTTATACAAGTCTTTTAGCCTAACCTTCGTATCTCGTGGGAAGTGGAGAAAGTGGAGTGATGGAGTAGTGGAGTCGTGTGTTAGTGTCACACGACCGCCTTGCCTACTTCTCCCATCATCACTAACCGTCCATGACTTCCGACACGTTCTTGTGATGGCGCATTGCACGTTGCACGCCGTAAACCGCCGGACCAATACCCCCGATGTATCCCCGCCTTGTGACATGATTGATGTCTCGAGTGTGTGGATCGTAGAACCCACGTAGAAAGTAGCATGTAATGCTAAATTGAATAACTGCCGTTATTCGGAGGTCAATACTTGTGAAGTATCGTGTGTATTTTATGCGGTGTGCGCATCATGGTGTGGTAAAGTGACGGGTGTTGATCACCAAGACGCCTTCTTGACCAATTAACTCTGACCGTGGTTGTATAACCAAGCCGGTGAAGTTGGACGGACGAGATGATCTTTGAGACACTCATATGCGACCATTGATGAAATTAGGGTTTCAGAGGAGGTGCGCAAGCATCCCTCTTCAACCTGGTCGAATCCAAGCTTGGGATACGATTTTGGCCAGGCCGATTGTACATGCGTGTAGACGGCATGACGGTGTAGGTGCCTATACCTCATTACCTCACGAAAGTATGATCTGGGTCACTCAATTCGTCCGATGAAGTTGAGTGGTCGAGATCAATTTGTGACAGAAAAAACTAGTGCCGCAAGAGCCGCACATCATGCCATCTTCGAGCGCGCGTTCCAAGATAACCAATTCTTGGTCGGTCTTGGCCGATTGGTCCGGAGTGTAGGTGGTAGGCTGGTGTTCACGCCTATACTGATCCCAGTCCCATGAAAACGTGATCTAAGCCACTCAAATCGTCCGGTGAAGTTTAGTGGTCGAGATCGGTTGCGATTTGGGAAGTGTGACCACGCTAGTTTGGACGCGCGTTTTGGGATAGTCGGGCATGATATGCCTTGGCCAATCGGGTGAGGTGATAGACGGGCCCACGGTGGTCATCTTTGGTATGACCGGCTCGCTAATCTAATCTTGGGCCCTCCATTCGTGCCGGAGAAGATGGACGCTCGTGATGCTCAAAACTCTAATTTTGGCTTTCACGACCGTGTGACCATGCTCTGTACGGGCACACGAATTGGGATGACCAACCATGGTTGGTCCTGACCGATTGGTCAGGTATGTAGGCGGGCCCACGATGATTGTGTTGACATGTTCTGGGCCCTTTGAATCTACATCTACACCCTCCATCTATACCTGCGAAGATGGATGGTTGAGACTGTTTTGCGACACATGTAATGTGCCGCAAACCCTAATTTAGGGTTTTCCATCCATACTGCTCTGGTTTGGACATTTTGGCAAGCTATGCCAATCTTTTGGGGAGGCCGACCATGCGGGGTCCGCGTTGGTTCGGCAATGAATATTCCATACCTGCTTGGGGGTTATGGAATTGATCTGGGCCATCCAATCATGTTGGTGAGGTTGGATAAACGAGATCATATCCAGACTGATACGGACAGTCCGGATGCTCAACCGGGCTAGTATAACACACCGAGAGTTGTAGCCTGTACGGGTATTTCGTACATGCTTTCATTATAATGCTTGGAGGTTCGTGTTGCTCTATGGAGAGCAACACTCAGTCGTCATGCCGCACTGATAATGAGTACAGAAAATACAAGGCTGCTCACGCATTAATTAATAATGCTATAAATTCACAGGGTATATGGGATTGTTGCTACATGCTCCAACCTGGATGAATTTATTTAATTCACAGAATGGGATTGTTGCCACATGCTCCATTCTAGGTGAATTAGTAAAGTGATGAAGTATTCAACACTTATTAATGGCTTTATCTTTTACAAGATGTTAGCGCATAATTTTCTGGTTTTTACAATTTTAACCTTAAATGAAAATCCACCATCAACACACATCATCTGCAAATAGAAAATGTGTAGGGTGTACTCCTCTTATATTTACCATTGGCACAATTTGATTTTCCTCCACAATTTTACACAAACTTCTACTCAAGACATCCTCAGCTAGCACAAATAAAGTTGGTGATAATAGATCACCTTGTCTCAACCCTTTACTCACTTCAAAGAAACCAATTGGACCACCATTTACCAAAACAGAAATTCTTGCCGAAGTAAACAACTGATGTAACCACATTATACACTTTTGAGAGAAACCAAATCTTTTCATGACTTCAAAGAGAAATTCCCAGCTTAGTTATTCATAAGCTTGTGTAATATCCAATTTTAATCCTACATTTCCACCTCTCCTCTTTGTATCTAGTTCATTTATCAATTCAGATGCAAAACAATTTGTTCTTGAATACATCTATTTTTTTATAAAAGCTCCCTGTTGCTCTGACACTAGTTTCTTCATCATCCCATACATTCTAGAAGTCATAATCTTTGTAAAAATCTTAAAACTGAAATTACTCAGTCCTATAGGCCTAAATTGGTTTGGTTTTCTAGCACACTTTACTTTGGGTAATAAGAATAGAAAGTTAGAATTTAGACCTTTTGGGATGAATCCTTTCCTCTAACAATATTGTATTGCATTGATTAATCCATCACCAATAATCTACCAAGCATATCTCGTAGAAGAAACCTGAAATCCATCGGGACCAGGAGCTCTATCAGCATTCAATGAAAACACTACTTCTTTAATCTCCTGAGCTGAAGGTGTACTTTCTAACATCTTGTTGTCATCTGAATTCACCACTTCTGGGATTGCATCAAAAATTCCTTCCATAAAGTTAACCTCTTTGAATTTAAATTTATCTTTAAAATGATTCTCCAAAGAGTTAGCAATCATTGCTTGATCACTAATTATAATACCATCATCATCTTCAAGTTCAGCTATAGCATTTGCAGTTTGTCTTAACTTTATTGAAGTATGAAAAAACCTGGTATTTGTTGCACCATCCTTTAACCAGTTTACTCTTGCTTTTTGTCGTAAAATTGAGTGATGTTGTTGTGTTAAGATCTCATGTTTTCCTCTTGCCAGCACCAAATTGTTTAAAAGTGAAATATTACTTGGTCCTTTATCTGAATTTAGAGTTTCCTTCAATACTTCTTTTTCAGCTTCTGCCAATTTGATTCTTATATCACCAAAAATACTCCAATTCCATTCTTTTATTCTTATCTTCATGGTCTTCATTTTTTTCATAAAAACAAAAATAGGATTACCTTGCACATCTTCATTCCAAACTTATTTAATTACTCTCTTGAAATCTTCATGTTCTAGCCAAATTTTTAGGACTCTGAAAGGAGCATTTTTTGGTTTGGGAATCATTACACAAGAACCCATTAGTGGACTATGATCAGAGATACTTCTTACCCCCACCTTATAGCTCCATGTATGATATTTCTCAAACCATTTTACATTACACAGAGCTCTATCCAAAGTACATATAATTATTTTAACACCTGCTCTGTTATTGCACCATGTATACTGCAAACCTGAACTTGGAGCTTGAACTAAACTGCAGAAACTCAGCATCTCATGGAAGTCTTGCATTGCTACTCTTAAAGGAGATCTTCCACCCATTTTTTCATCAACACTTAATACAGTATTAAAGTCACCAATTAACATCCATGGTAGGTCCATAGCACTTAAATTCATTAATTTTGTCCATAATTCCCTTCTATCCACAGAAAGTGAAGCTGCATGAATACCAGAATCTAAAACCCCTCCCACATTAACAACAATCACTTGTCTTGTTATTGATACCAAAGTAGGTTCAGTAATTGAAGCACTCTAAAATAACCATATATTCCCTTTTTGACCATTAGCTGAATTATGAATTAACTTGCTATTCATACCTGATAACTTTAGGCTTTTGCAATCTTTAGAATTCCATTTTATTTTTGGTTCCACCACCCAAGCTAAAGTAGGACTAAATTTTTTTATTAACTTCTTAGTTTATCTTTGGCTCTAGGTCTCTTTAAGCCTCTGATATTCCAAAAACTTGTCTTCATAAAGAAAGTTTAGATTGAGAAGTAGTAGGACTTCTCACCCCTTTTTTCTCTTTCACTAAATTCATAGCAGTATGCTTCCTTGTTGTAATCAAACTGATATTCTTTGGTTTAACAATTTTCTTCACAACTTCTTGTACCCCTTGCTCCTTTTCAGCTTTCACGGTGATTTTATTAATAACAGAAGAGCTACTAGTTGCAACATTCAGCAATTTGTTTACACTTAAAGGGGGAAACTCATCATTCACTAAATTCTATAGAATATGAAATTTACCTGTATTGTCATTTTCATGAACATTTACATTCTCATTTTTCTTCTCCAAAGTTTGGATAATAGCATTTACTATTTCATCTTCACTAAAATCTTCATTCTCAACATCATTATGCTTCTTTGTTGGAGTGTTACAAATATCAAAACCAATAGGAGTTTGAGCATGCTTCTCCTTTTTTTTACAAACTTTCCTTTGCACCTTTGGTACTTCACCAATAACACTTTCCTGCACCTGTTCTTTTTTCTGCATTCTACATTCAGTAACCAAATGTCCAACAACTTTACAATGACTGGAGAAACTAGGAATTTTTGGAATCTGAACCTCTTGTTCAAAACTGCCATATTTGGTCTTGACTAAAACTTGATTAGGAATTTTATGAGCTAAATCCACTTCAACTAAAACACTGGCATAATTTCCAACCTCCCTTTTTAGAATTGTATCATCCACCTTTATAGCTCTTCCAATTGAATCACCCAAAGACATAAGTATATTTTCCTTCCAATATTCAATAGCTAAACCATGAAAATTTACCCATACAAAAGCAGTTGTAGTTTTCTGGGCAGCAGGATTAAAATTTTGTTCCCGAAGTATCAACTTAGGTATCTGATTATCAACTTTCCAAAAACCATTCCAAATATGTTTCATATCTTTCTCATTTTCTAATTTGATAAAAAAGCCTTTGCCAAGAGGAATTAGTTGATAGTTACCTGATGGTGTCCATTGTTTCCTAAAAGATTCTTTAGCAGCGGCAAATTTCAATTTAACAAAATCTAATCTCCCAATTAAACTATAATTCCATTCACTAATACTTTCATCCATTTCCTCATCAGGTATATATAAAGATGGAACAAGCCTAGCAACTTCACCTTCAATTTTCTTCTCATGAGATACAGAAAAGAAACTAAAATTAGGGTTATTCAAAATCGATCCCATATTTCGATGAACAAAACCCAAAAAATTCTTTTAATCCTCCAAAAATCAGTAACAGAAATCTCTTTCAGACAGATTAATTGCCCATAACTAAGATCAACACTAAAATCAACACCAATCATTGAATTCAGCCGAGAAAATCACCTGAATTAATGAAGAAATAGATCGAAACCCGATGCAGAAAAATAAAAAAATTCACCGAGTTCGTCGCCCGATTCGCAGAGCGCAACTCAGCCCGATTTCAGTCAAAATATCAATAGATAACAAGTTTAACTACTTGGCATAATTCCAATTGAACTATTTGGATACGACTAGATTGATCTTGGATATTGATTTTTGAGATCGTCTATGTACTCTGCTTAACAATCAGGTTCATGGACCTGTGTCTATATACATAATGATTGAGTATATGTTAGAGATATAAACTTTATATATATACATATCGTCAAGGATCATTCAGTTGATCTACTTACAATTGTAATTTATACAATTATTCATAATAGACCTGGTGGTATTAAGTTTTGTCCATACAGGTTGCCGAACAAAAAAGTTGGGTATGTACTTGGTACCCCTACGTTTTTAAAAACCAAAACATATACAGATACTTCTCTACATGCAAGAGAAATATTTACTCTTTGAGTAATGGAGAAGAGAGCAATTTTTGAAATATTTACTTTTCAAGATCAAGAACCTAAAATTTCAAGTTGTTTTTGCAAGCAAAAAAAGATTAACATTCTTTAGGTTTTTGAAACCAAGACCACCTTGAAGTTGTATAGACTTTACTCTAATTCTTCAAGTATATACCACCAGGTCTATTTTTTCGCTAACAGAATTCCCTTTGGGACTGCTCTATCTGATGGATCCGGGACAATGAAGGTGTTCGTGTGATAGATAGGAGACACCTTGAACACATATATTGCACAAGGACAGATCCACCTGCGTGATTTAAGTGTTTTCCTTTCGACTTTTCCACCCTGTTATCCAATTGACTATCAAGATGATTAATAGAGTCAGTCTTGGATATTGAAATAAAAAGAGAAATGCCGAAATATTTCTTATTAAGGAAAATTTTCTCTACATCATTAAGAGTCCTAATAAGAGAGACAACATCACTGGGATCAACATTATGACTGAAAACCAACCTGATTTCTCAAAAGTTATGACTTGAATAGATATAAGACTAAATTCTTTTATTCTGCTCATCAGATTCTCATCTTCAAAATGAGAAGCTTTGGAAAAAAAACAAGACAGTCATCTGCAAAAAGCTACATAGGTTCGTGAACTCAGTACTTAGGTCTGCGGAACGTAGTGACCTTAAAAGCTACATAATAAGTAAACTTCTCTTAGGTTCGTGAACTCAAATTTTGGGTTTGCGAACCTAGTGAATGAAAATTATTTGGGATAATTAGAGTTTAGTACTTAAGTTTTGTCCAACACTAGCCTTTGGTCTAACATTTGTCCGACGTTAGGTCTTGGTACCTGGACTGGACGTTGACTTTTGTTGACATTGTTAAATGATAACGTGTCTAACTTTTTAACCTTTAATTGTGTAAATACTAATTCATTCGTGGCTTTAGTAACAAAGACATATGAAGTCCCTAATTCTCGATCTGTAACAACAGCATTTCATTCTTATCCTTCTGCAGAACCTCATCATACCCTAACCATCAAATTCATCTCAATTTATTCATTCGGTTTCTATTAAAAGTAAATTCAACACAAACCCATTTCAGCTCCGTCTTCACTGATTATTCTTCCTAACTCTATCTTTGTCTTAATTCAACTATCAGACCCCATAAGGAAAAGCCTAACTTCTAACCTGTTTCAAGTTACAAACCAACAAATCCCCAATCTCTCTGTCAAATATAATCACACCAAACCCTAACTTTATTTCTTCATCATGTTCATCACTGCAGCTTCAATTTCACATCAAACCCTAACCTCCTCCATTGATTCTTAAGTTCACAAAGAACACAACTCAAGCCATCCTTCCTCTTCACCGTGATTCGTCAATTTCGAGACAGAGAGGTCTCCAACAACTGCCTCCATTTTTTCCTCTCTCGATTCTGGTGAAATCCAAAATAAGAATTAATTTAATAGGGGTTCAAATATGGGCTTGAGTTGGTCTTTCGATTGGGATTTAGGGTTTCAATTGTTTCACAACAGAACTGATTCAATAAGGGTTAATTATGAGTTTGAGTAAGAATTCGGTTGGGATTTTATTAGGGTTTCAATTGGTTTGATGAAAGAAAAAGGAGTGATTAGTTCTAACTGCTACTGTTTGTTTCTTCACCATTAATGGTGGTCGAACTTGAGAAAAGAGTACACTGCTCATGACGATGCTGTTAACAACGTTAAATGATCAAAAAAAATTTTTTTTTAATAGTTGGTAAACAGAAGTCAAGATTTTAATGGTCAATGAGGATCAACGTCCAGTCCAGGTACCAACCCCTAACGTTGGACAAATGTTAGACCAAAGGCTAGTGTTGGACAAAACCTGAGCACTAAACTCCAATTATCCCAATTATTTTTGATAAAAATTTCTTGAACTAGGTTAGATAATCTATGTTATTCTCATTACTTAAATTTCTCAATAGTTTGTAGCTACGAATTATGACAAAAAAAAACTTGAAATTGAAAATTTACTCGACTTTGCCGATGATTGCTCGTCCGTGACCAATTTCTTATTTGCAAATCATTCATTACTGAAGTCTTTGATTTTACTAGGATCAATGGGTAGATAAATAGATAGATCGATAGATGGAAGAAAACAAGTCCCCAAAGGAACACAATTTTTTGTACTAACCTTTGATAAAATTCTTAAAATCATGTCTTCGTGTATTCTTCAATGTTCGAGGGTAACTTGAATGATCCTAAGACTTTTATTGCCTAATCTCTAGACCGAAGCTGATTCTAAAAATTAAGAAATAGTTTTGGCAACTAAATCTGATAACATACTTGACATACTAATGCTTGTGGATTCAACCAAGCATTTGCTCTAACATGTGTATTTTCCATATAGTTCTGAGGGTTTATACGGGTTATTGGTATGGTTGTATGTGGGTTGCTTTTCACCTGCACCGAGCCTGGTCCAAATGAGGCTAAAAGAAAAAACTGGAATCTGAAAAATCCAAAAATCGAATAAAAAAATCATTCTAGGTGGTTGGTTTTGGTTTGTGGTTCCAAAAGAATCAAACAAATTAGACCGCTAAAATGAAAAAAAAAAGAAAGAAATAAAATTTAGCACCAAAAAAACCAAAAGCTTAATAATATATAGCCAAGTATCCATCGTAGTGTAATATATATAAACTCTCAGTACAAAATTACTAATAAATCGTGTATTTTAGTTTGTTTTTTTTAAATCATTTAAAATGATTTTTCGTTTTTTTAGAATAGAGATTTATGCGGATTATAGTTTTCTTTTAGATTGAAATCTTATTTATCTAATTTTTTCACCATTATATGATTCGCTTTTACTATGACATAATTTAAGTTAATTTTTAAATTTTACTTAAATATAAAAATCCAAAGAAAAAATAAATAACATAATGAAATAATCAAAAACCGGCACGACGGTTTTGATTTTAAAAATTAGAGACCAACAACGGTTTGGTTTGGTGTTTTGAGTTTTGTATAAATGGTATTGGTTTTGTTAAAAAAACCAAACCAAACCCAACTATAAGCCTACTTATTGGTTGTCACTTTCTTCACTAAATTTGCCAGTGAGAATGCATATATGCACGAATGGGGTTATGTAGCACAGACACGCCTAAAAGGTTCCCGTGTTCGTGTCATTGTGCCCGACATTTGGACATGAGCATCTCTGCGTCAGACACGTTGATGACATTATATGCATATGTGACACGCTATTTTAATAAATATCTACTAAATCTTTCATATATCTATTATTTCATTTGTATATATGTTTATTCTTACACACTTTTTGTTTATCACAAATTATTAGCATTGTTGAGAAATTATAAGCATTGTTGGAAAATATTACTAATTTCATAACGTGATCACGTCCTAGTTTTTTGAGAATTTGTTATACGCATCTTTGTCGTATCTGCGTCATCGTATCCACGTCAGTGCTTCGCAGATGTGGTATTGTTGCTCTTTTTCATGATGTGCTTGGTGTTGTTCGCTTGAAGAAAAAAACCTCAAAAATATCTTAGACCACGTAAAAAATAGCAAAAATTATTATTTGATGGCATATATCATTGTTCTTGGAATGAACTCACCATAAAAAATACTTACTATGAAATTGGATCTACGTACAAAGAAGGAACTGGCATGATGCTTCAATTTTACCTCAACTCAAAACATTGGTGCATTAGTCCAAATCAAATTTAATGATGTAGGAAAGGTATCTTGAATTGAACTAGAGATTATTATTTTGTTCTTTCCGCTTTGAAAATGTCATGACTAGTTGATCAAGTCGATAATGAATGTTTCGAAAATAAAATAAAATCGATAATGAAATAAGGTGATTTGCATGGTCAAAATATGAACTATGAAGACCCTACGTTATTTGTTGGGCAATATATATATATATATTTGGTAAGCATCATACTCACTAATTTAATATCACGAAACGATCGTACTCACTAATTTAATATCACAAAACGATCATATTGTTACATCGTATTAACCTAATGGTCATATTTTCATCCATCTTATTCAATTTGAATAAAAATTATTAACTTTTTACGTAAATGTCCTATTTTTCTTAATATTATTTTTACTATATTAATAATCAACAGTTTATAACAAGAAGTATCTTGTTGCTTCTAATGATACATTTACAAAAATAAATTTGCTTATCACTTTTTTTTCCGCTAGGCTCGGCTAAACACCAAAAAAGAAATGGTGAATCCTGGAAGGTGAATATATTTAATGATTCTGAACCAGCTGGACTGGGTCATCTTCAAAATATGTAGTCGAATCACAGTTAACTCATTTGGCAAATATATAATTACATTGTAAGGGATGAGAAAACAATTTTGCTTCATACTTTATGTCAGATTGGCGGACCATTGTGTCAATAACTCTAATTTAACTCATTTGGTGTATGCCGTAAAACATGAAAAGTTTGAGTTGAAAGTGAACTATTTTATTAGTCAATTGCATTACAGTATTTATTTCGTTTCAGATGCAACTATATATAAAATTATAGCCAGATGCAAAAACTATTTTGTCATTGTCACTCACTCTTATTCTTAAAATTTATCTCGTTAATGGTTTTACCAAGAAACAACGAACTGCCATTGATCAAGACCACGATTATATTTATAAATTCCATCTTGACGTGCTTCCCACCAACAATCGTTCTCACAGTAATGATCTACTCTTATATTATAGACGGGATAGCCTTTTAGAACCCAAACTCCATTTTTATTCCATGAAAAATTACACCAATGGTGAGTTACTATGAGAACCTGCTGACCAATTGACCACTGCACATACTGATTATCATGAACATTTTTTTCATATCTTTCGGTAAATTGTCCGCCCAACAATGTAGCATCAAATCTTGACCATTGTTAAGTTGGTTCGTTATTTTTACATAAACTTTGGCAAAGTTTTCTTCAGATGATAAACACTCACTAAATAATATTGCAAACAAAAGGAAGTAAGCAAATATATAGACACCACAACTGCTATTTTTAAGACTATCCATTTTTTCTCTTCGGTTGAGGATGATTTTATCTGTCTCTGCATCTTCATATTTATACACAAACAACAAAACCACATTTACATCTTGCACGCCTTTAATTGAAAAGAAAATATGACTAAGATTTCTTCGTTAATTTGTTTTCTAAAGTTAATGGGGATTTTCTTTCTTCTCTTTTTCATTAAATTAAATATGAGATAAGGGGTGCATTGATTTGAGAATCTATTGAAAATCCACTTCTTCTTTTTCATTATATCAGAAATATCTTTTTGGTCTTTGGAAAGCCGATGCAGTTATCAAAGAAAATATGAAAAATCTGTAAATCCTTACAGAGATGAATTTGGAGCTCAAATTATCGATGTAATCTTCCAAACATTTACAACTGTACTACAGCGACTTGTATCGGATAGTTATTCTCAACGTTGACAACCCAAGCTCACCTAGAAAAATTGTGACTAGAAGAGGCACTACTACCATTGTGTCAATAACTCTAATTTAACCTCTCAGATTGGCGGATAGTTAATGCTATGTAACAGTACGACAATTTTGTGTACCAGGATCTAATAGAGAGATTGACCAATGTCACTGTAATACCGTAGTAAAATTAGTAACGATGATCCCAGTAACATAAGGTTCACGCACAACGTGTCCATTGGGAAGGACTTGCCCCGGGAGCTCGTGTTCCTCTTGTCATCACTGACATGAGTTACTAGTTCTTCTTGTGACAATCGTTCTTTTAAGGACAATACGTGTTGGCGTATGAGTGGTGTTTGGTCTTTGGTGCTGGTTGGCCCCCGTTTAACACGGAGACAACATGCCCGACTACCTCTTCAGCTTTTTCGTCGGTCATCCGAGGGAAAAATAGTTTGGTCCCCTGTGCTTAGTTGTCGAAAAGTTATCGACTATTGTCCCTTATAACAGTGAACATGTGAAACCATCCTAGCATATGTGAAAGGAGGGACTCTCTCCTGTGGCTATGCAAAGCAGCAGGATTGTGAAAGGGGGACTCCTCCTTGTAGCCCTGCTTGCTCTGGGCAGGGATAAAGTGGGCATGCTATTTTAACGGTTGCGAATGCGTAAACCCTACTAAAATGGTGTGACTGCTCCTTGTTCCACCCGTGGCACGGAAGGTGCCAAGGACTTACTACTGTCCCCGACAGGTTGCCCAGGCAGATGAGCCGGTGTAGAAACTTAACCATATCTTGGAGATAAGATCGTTATGTGGTTTATCTCTGCCCAACCTGGTACGTTCTACTGGAAAATGGGCTTTGGATATTGGATCCCAGAAACATAAGTTACAAACTCGTCTCCCACGAAATTCATTACCAATCAAGAAAAAATAGGATCTTTTCTTTTTATAATCTCCGTGTTTATTTGTTTTTTTTTTGGTTTTTTTTTTTTGTTTTTGGTAATTGATTATTCATGTTGAATAAAATTACAAACTTTTGGAAGGCAACCTAGCGACAAACTGGGCTCCCACTCCCTTTTTTTTTTTGTTGTTGTTGTTAAATACTTAAATATTATCGTTAAAAGGAAAAAATATATCGTCGGTCGTAAATCTCATATTTTAGTGCATACCCTGAATTATTAGTTCTGGCATGTAAAAGCAAGTTGATTAAAAATAGCATCCTGCCTAATACATGTAGGGTGAAGTTAGGTTTGTTATTGGGATAAGAACGATGACTCGAAATCTACGTAGTGCCTTGGAAGCCTAGTTAGTAAGTTCGCGAATTTTTCCGTATCACGAATTTTATCGTTTTATTCGCGTACGTTTGCAACTCCGAACCCAAGTCGCGTATTATGTGGCATTCCCGGATTATTCGCGAATCGTTCACGAATTTTACGTATCCCGAATCCCGAATGATACGCCCGCTTAATTCGCCATAAATTCTTTAGCTTTTACGTTTTTAAAGGCCCCACTTTTGGGGTTTACTGCTTCCCAGGCATATACGACCCAATATTAGACGTTGTTGTAATTTTTATGAAATAAAAATAACTGAAAAAATTTGAAGGTGAAGGTGAGACAGATCTCAAACTCACTGACCAAGCATCTAAACCACTATACCACGTCCTCTTGGATGACTAATGTTGTATATATTATTAATATCATCATATTAATTTTATTTTTTCTTTAAATAACTCACACATATGCACAAAAATTGGTTTATGACCTTATAAATATAAATTATTTAATATATATAGATACCGAATTTTCAGAGCCGAACTCGCATTTATAAATCGAATTATACACATACGTATGCCGTTCCGAATTACTGACGAATTACTGACGAATCACGTCCCGTTGACCGAATCTTGGACCGAATCTGAATTTTACAAAACCGTATAATACTCGTACGTTTGCCGTTCCGTACGTTTTCCGAATTCCGAATTGCTAACTAGGCTTGGAAGTTTACAATTGCGTCCAAAAATCAGCTCCCCGACCAAAAGTGTGCACACTTGGCTCAAATTTGCTTAGTGGTTTCAAAATTTGTAGCTAGACCCAAAATCAGCCACTTTGTATAACTACGAATCTACCACCGTGACTCAAAATTGTCTGAGTGATTCATATAATCTAAGTGTGACCAAAATTCTTCCATACTTATTATAATTTTGGGACAAAAAAAATCCACCTTCTGTAACCTGGCTTGATTGGGGTATACCCAATTTTAAAGAGACTCTTTTTTAAGAGCAAAGGGGGAGGTCAATGGGTAAAGTTACAAAATTACCCTTTCCCAATATAACTCTAATTACTATCTAAATCAGTTTTCATTCTCTTCATTTCATCTTCTTCTTCTCCCCCACCTCTACCTTACCGGCTCCATCACCCCCACCACCACCAAAACTCGTCGATCAATTCGTTTAAATCGTCGATTCAAAACTCCGATTAGTCTTCATCAATGGATCCACCACTAAGAAGGCAACTCGTATGAAAGAAACTAATCGAAAACCCAATGAATATAACCCCGGAATTGCAAGTTTGGTTGCTAAGAAAGTGAAGAAAAAAACGGTTGAAGAAGAAGTAATTGAACCCGTGAAACACGTGAAATGGTGCGCTTAAGAAAGTAAGGGCTTGTTTAAACTCACTCTAGTACTTCGATTTTATGTTTGCATGTCAAATTAGGTCGAAAATTCAATTTGTGAATTGGCAGATTCTGCGACGCCAAGGTTTTTTGTTATTGACCTTTCCGGGATTTCATAGTTAGGGTTTGGCCGGGAGGGTATAAGGTTGAAGAACTTGCCTACTGTAGAAGGTGGCCGGCGGTTATTCATCCGTATACCTTCCTACAATTTTTTTAATGAAGCTTCTAACTTTTTGTTTTTTACCCTTCCTACGCTTCTTTTGAATGTTTCCCGATGCCTAGAGTTTTTAATCCGGAAGGGTATTTGTATACAACCATGCCGGCGGTTTGTCAGTCGGCGATGTATGTGTAATGGACCTTGCCGACCTGTTTAGTGAAAAATCCTATATTTTTTGTGCGCCGGAAGGCTATTTTGATGATTTACTACCGGCGTTGTCTTAGCCGGCACTCATCTTTTGGTCGACCTTTCCGGCCATTGTTCCGTCGGGTATGTTGTATATGTCTAACTCCGCCGCCTATAATGTTTTTTTCCTCGAATTGTTCTTGTTCGGATTGCGAATGGCAAAGATGAAAGCAAACTCTCAGCAGCCTCTTAGTCCTCCTTCAAACCCTCCTCGTGTTGGTGATAAACTCTTGTCTTCAAAACATCGAGGGGTATATGTTGTGCCGGGAACGACAAAGGTCTTAGAACCACTATCTCGAACCCAATGATTCGGGACGAGACTCCGCATGAAGACCAATCAATTCCATCCGGTAGAAGAGGTGATGATGATGATGTTGATGAAACCAATCCTATCTTTGGAGGAGGTAACAATGATGATGATGATGGTGATCAAGACATGCCCGAGGTTTGGAGGAGGTAATGATGATGGTAATGGAGATAAAGGTAAGAATATCATCGAAGATGAAATTGTTGAAAAGGAAGAGGAACAAGAAGAAGAAAAAGAAGAAGAAGAAGAAGAAGAAGAAGGAGATGGAGATGGAGAAGGAGAACAAACTCTAGCTATTATTCAAGCCACCGAAGCTTCGGCTTCAACTTCAACCGGAACGAAGAAGAGGGTGATCACTAAACCTACTGATTCTCACATGCCTTCCAAACACTTGATGGTTGCACTTGAAAGAAGGTGAGCCTCCAAAAGGGACCCGGCAGATGGTGGAGTCTGTTCTTTTGGATACAAACACTCATGGGCATGTACGGTCCATAATACTATCGTAAGTAATCTTAATCCGTCTTTGTTATTAATTCAAGTGTGTAACTATCTTAATTAAATTTGCTTCAAGTGTTTGTATTTCTTTTCATTTTCTTTTTTTTTTGGTATTTAGGATCACAAGCATGCCATCCGTCTCATGAGGTGCCAAGCTTCGTGTTCAGTGATGCATGCTTGGAATCTTGACTTGGAATGTGAGGAGGTGAAAGTGATTGTGAGGAACTCCGGGTTGTTGCCTGCGGTGGAGAGTTCGAATATTAATCATGATAAAGTTACCATCTCTGCGATTCTGTGAGAGGTTCTACGAGAGACGATACTATGTTATTCCCATTCGGTGAGATGGCGATAACTCCCGACGATGCTCAACAAATTCTAGGCCTCGAGGTTGATGGAAAAGAAATCACTGAGGGATTCGATAATGCCATTTCTTTCGGGAAGATTTACGAATTGAGCAAGAAATTGTTCGGTTGGAGTCAGGTTCAGAAGGATGATGTTCTTTATAAGAAGGATGGTCGACTAACCAAGAAGTTTAATGTGAAGAAGTTGAGGGACGGATTATGGAAGACTCGGGAAATCCTTGATAGGGAAGGAATGGTGCACCCGGTGCGAATCAATGCTACCGCGGCCGCTTATTTGCTATACACCCTGGGAAGATGTATCTTCCCGACGATTCCGGAAACCAAGTCGAGGCCGGTTACTTGCAACTATTGGATCCCTTACATGAGATGCGTGGGTATTCTTGGGGTACTCGGTGGTCGCCTTCTTGAACAATGAGTTGACAAAATCTTCTAGGGAACTCACTAAGCAAGTTAACGGAAACACATGTCTCTTTCCAGGTAATTTTATTGTCTAAAACATTTATATTCGCAAAATTCTCGTAAGTTAAGGTTCTTACTAAACTTTTTTTTCTTTTTGCATAGGTTTGGATATATGAACGCTTCCCTTCTTTGTTCAAAGACAACTCTTACGTCAAAGTGGATAACAAGTGTTCGGTTCATTTGCCAAGAGCGCAAAGGTACGATTTTAAGGGTACTCAGGATAAGGAAATGCCGCAAAATCTTATGAAACTCCGAGCCGCCATCGACAATTTGACTGTGGAAGAGGTGATATTTGATCCGTATCGAGAGGATAGAAATCAAGGTTCAATCCCATGGAGAAATGAAGTTGTTGCATTATACTATGGACCCTTGATGACTGTGTTTGAAGGATTTTAAATGTACGATCCACATCGGGTAATGCGACAATTGGGTTACGTACAAGAAGAACCTCATTTCGATGCAAAAGAAATCCGCCTTTTACTGTGGATATGAGTGATTGCACCACCTCCCAAAAAGGTATGAACGTCTCTTACCTTCCAGCACCAACTCAAGAACATTGGGCTGATAGGCGTCGCGGTCAAATCGATGTGAGTCTTTTGGACGAGGTGACCACCGGTCATGAAGCTACTGAGAAATACATGGCGTGGTACTTGGGTTGGGCTCGTCCCACCGTGATTAGGCCAATGACTACTGAAGAACTGGCTCGTAAGAAGAAGATCGAATCGAAAGACCCAGTAACATTGCTTAAGATATTTGTAAGTATTTTAGAGTTTTTCTTACTATTTCAAGATTGATTGCATTACCGAATCATTCTATTAATTGTTTGTTGTTTAATTGAATATAGAAGGATTAGTTGAAGACCTTTGTGAGGGTGTTATGTTGCGCGAAAGACAGAGGAGAACCTGTGCAAAGCAAGCACATTGACTATGCTTGCAATGTTGACAATGAGGATGCCCAACTATTGTTCAAGAAACTTCAGGCTAAAGTAAAGGCGGAAGAAAAAGCTACTAAGGATGCACAAGCCAAGATAAAGGCTGATAAAAAGAGGACTCATAGTGCTCGTGGTGGTGAAGGTAGCATCAGTGGTCCCGGTGGTGAAGGTAGCATCAGTGGTCCTGGTGGTGAAGGTAGTGTTCCAAAACGGGGCCGTGGTCGTCGTGGTCGTGGTCGTGGCCAATGAATGCTTTCCTAGTTCATTTCTTTATGTTGTGGTGGACAAATGTTTAAGTTAATGGTGTGGACAAATGTTTTTTTACGGTTTATGGGACATGTTTCGTATTTTGGACAAAAAAATGTTGGATTTCTAGTTGTTGAATGAATGGTTTGTTTAGCTATATAAAGTGTCGTATTACCTTGTCGGCATGCTTTTTTTAAGCTACCATGTCGGCTGTCCTAGGGCCGGCAAGGTTGTGAAATGTCAGACTGCCGGCCCTGTCAACCAAAAATTGTGTAGTTACCAGGGCCGGCAAGGTTGTGAAATGTCAGACTGCCGGCCCTGTCAACAAAAGTTATTTAGTTACCAGGGCCGGCAAGGTAATACGATTCCTACTAAGCCGGCGTTTTTGTAGCCGGAAGGGTACGAAAATAGAGACCCTGCCGGCCATATCTTGAAAAAAAAAAACAATCTTCTGATGCCTAAAATCATGTAAGGTCGGGAGGGAAACAAAACAAGAAAATGCCGGCGGTATTTAGGCCGACATGCTAATGAACCCATACATTTCCGGCCGTGTTGAGACCCCGGCATTGTAGCAAATGTACGACCCCACCGGCGAATTCAAAATTCAAATTTTTGCAAGTACAATTGCATTGATTCACTTGTACTTGGACACTATAACGGCCAAATTTGGGCACCATCCTATAAATGCACTACTTATCTCCACAAAACAACACACAACTATTTGCATATACTCTCCAAAGCTCATATCATCACACACTCCATCTAACTCACCCAATAGCTCTCTACACACAAGAAATGGCTTCATTTGATTCTAATGAAGATTTGGAAATCACCAAAGCTTGGTATGCGGAGACTAGAGTTCGAAGGCAGTCCTCCGTAAGGGTGGATTTCACAACCTTTTGGTCTAGGGTTCACAACACTTTTAGTCAAGAGTGTGGGAATCCTAACTCAAGAAGTGTTCAACAAGTGCACGATAGGCACATAGTCATTGAAAATGCAATACTTGCTTATTTAGCTATCCAAAAACCAATTTTCAACGCTCCCCACTTTAACTTGTCAATTGAACAATTTGTAAGTATTTTTGTGGTTTATTTTACGTGATCCATGTTGTTTGATCTTCCAAATTAAACCGCACTAACAAAGTAAGTTTGTGTTATGTTTTTCTAGCATGAAGTCGCCAAAGCGCGCTACTTGGAGGAAAAGGGGGAAGCATTCGCATTCGATGCAAGCTATCAATTCATGAAATCCAAAATCCCGGAGTATTCCCCTGAGATGATGGAGGGTGTATCGTCTTCGGAGGAGGAAGATTGATGGCTTTAGAAGTTTTTGTATAGGTTTTGTGGGTAGACCTCTATGTAAACCCTCGCGAGACTATAACTCGTCCAATAGGGTCGCCTAGGGGTTCAAAGGCTTGATGCACATGCTAAGTGCATTCGTTTTTCGACAAGGATTAGGTTTTATGTTTCAATCAATGCAGAACTAAAATTGAATGAATAAAGTAAATTACATCTTCCATATTATGTCAGCCGGCAATGTTGTATTTTTTTGCATGCCGAGATTAATATAGCCTAATGGTAGGAAATATTTACATGCCGACCGCAAGATTGTCGCCAAGATAGCCTCGGCGTGTTCTTCATCCGAGGACCATTCCTATGATATCCTGGTCGGCAGCTTATTCAAAGTTGACACCGCCGGCGGAAGAGCGATCGGCACCTTATTCAAAGTTGACCATTCCCATGGATGTTTGGTCTAAGCTTATTCAAACCACGACCTTGCCGGCTTTATGCATTTTCAAAACCAAAATTTTTGGATCGAAATCGAACTCATAAGACGGATCAAAAGGTTAATCTACCGAATTCATAATTTGAAAATTTTAATCTAAACTCAATTAATTAACCTAATCTAATTTTAGTGTTAATTAACCAAGGGCATATTAGCCATTTAGAAGAAAAAAAGGTTAAGGGGTG